>PVHY01003733.1:0-103342 GCA_004024945.1 Uropsilus gracilis
ACGGAGTTCAAATCTGCAAACTCCTTAACTGCATTCAGCACACATGCTGCCAGTCTGGGCCAGCCGAGGGTTCCAGGCCCTCGGTGGCCAACATGGCCAAGCTCACATGGCTCACATCTTTACAAGATGGCCGATTCCCATCTCTCCCCCACTGAACCTCTCTCTCTATCCAGTCTCCATATTCGAATCTGCATCGAATTTCTTCTCCTTGTTTGCACACCCTTTATATACCCTGATTTCCCGCCTTCCAGGAAATCTGTTTCACCTTGACTATTTCACCTCTTTCTTCCCCCTGCATCCCCCTGAAGGGAAATTCCAGCTAAGGTCATTCCCCCATTTTAACATTACCTGTCCTTGAAATCTGCAATCTTAAACAGGAGGGGGGGGGGCACACCCTATCAACATCTTTACTCTACAAGATGGCCAAGTCCCATCTCTCCTCCATCGAATCTCTCTATCTGATCTCCATATTGCATCTCCGAATCTTCTCTTTCTTTCCACACCCTTTATATATCCTGATTTCCCGCCTTCCAGGAAACCTGTTCACCTTCCTCCCTCCTGCATCTCCCTGAAGGGAAATTCCAACTAAGGTCATTCTCACATTTTAGCATCTGTCCTTGAAATCTGCAATCTTAAACAGGAGACAATGGGGGGGGGGGAGGTAGCACACCCTATCAGCTTCACACTGTCAGAGCTCTATAATGCAGCCTCCAACATAGATGATTGCTCACATAACCTTTATCAGTGCAGTACTGAGTCTCAGGAGTTGATGAGTAACTACATCAATAGCTGTAGGAGGCTCTATACCACAGCCATTCCTCCCACCTGGGGGTTGTATGGGCCCATTATTATTTTGAACAATGTTCATTTAGAGTTTTTTCCTACTCTTCCTTTCAGGCTGATGCTGCTGTTGTGTATGTTGCTAATCAGCTTTCCCCTCAGGGAATTTTGACTTTGGTTTGCAGTAGTTTATTGTGCCTGGAGGTGACAAGCAGCGAGTCTTCACTCTGCTGTTATCTTCCTGGATTCCTGTGGTATGAGTTTATGAATGTCATGTGTTTGTTTTGGTACACATCTCTGTATGTATATGTGTGTATGTGTATGTGTGATGTGTCTGTGTGCTTGTGTTTGTGTGTATGGTGCATGCATGCATATGTAAATTAATCTGTGTGCGGTACATGTCTGTGTATTTATCTATGTATGTCTGGGGGAGGCAGTCCCATTTTCTCATATTACAACATGATTTCCAAAGTATTTTGTTAATGACTTCTGAAGGGATAAGCTTTATTTAACTCTAAGTAATGAGCGTTATGGTAAGGATTCTGTCCATTAGTACAGCAGTGCAGAGCTCTTTATCCTCTCTAAGCCTGCTCCTACCAAGCACACATTCTGAAAAGCAGGTGGACTGGAATCAGCCACCATCTGTTGCCCCAACTTCCTGTTACAGTGACATTTACGCAGCCAAACCTTGAAGAATATGGCCTTCCTGTCTAATTAGATTAGTAAACTGTAAACGCCTGCAGACAAAGTGCCTATAATAATTCTACAACGGTATCTTCATATCTCACTGAGATTAGGCAAGATTAATCCTGTACCAGGCATTAGCAGTGTTTAAAAGATGCAGAGAATTAGGTAAGTCATGATAAATAAGAATAGATATAGATCAGACAGCAAAATTCAGAAGTATTGAGCCTTGCCTGCCTCTCAATAGCCGGGAGAGTGGACAATGGCAACCCAGTTCCACTGTAGGTCCATGTTGCAGGGGCAAGGAGCTGAGTGGCCACACAGTCAGAAGGGCATTGTATTGTGACAACCTGGGTACTGTGGAATACATGTCACTTTCAGCAGCTGAAGATACAGAAGCTGGACAGTAAATATTCTCTTAGCAACTCCTTGAAAATAGAAGTGGATATATTTAATGACCACAAATACAAGTTCTGTTACAGGACAATAGTGGGTTTCAAATCAGCTGTTAATGGTGGATGCACCATTAGCATAGCTGATGTGTTATGCACTGGTAGTAACATTGGAAAGGAAGAACGCAGCTAGGAAGTAGGAGCTACTTCTCTTTTGCTTTAATATGGTAAATTTCAAGAAGGACTTGGCAATATTATGAAGATTTAACTTTCTGACTTTATTATTTCAGGGTCCAGGTGAATAAAGCTTAAATTAACTATGCCATAATGTGGTTAATGGTCCTTCATCAGGATGTTAGAGGGGCATCTGCCATTAACATAGGTGATGTTATGCATTAATAGCAACATTGTATGGTTAGGAAATAGGAGATACTTCTCTTTTGCTTTAGAATTGTAAATTATAAGAAGGACTTAGCAATATTATAGAAATTTGACTTTCTGACTTGATTGTTTTAGGACCCAGGTGAACAAATCTTATGTTGACTATTCTAAGTTGTGGTTGCTGGCCTTTATTATGATTCATAGTTTTTCTTCAGAAGGATAAAAGAGGAGGAGAAAAGAAGAACAAAGCTTTTGTGGTGTGAGGTGATTGACAGGGACTCCCTTCAAAAGGCGAGGGAGGAACAAGGAGAAAGGATAAATATACTTATGTAAAGAAAAATGGGAGGAGCCATTTTAGGAATGCGCCGTTTTAAGAAGATGGAGGCCCAGATGCGGAGTCATAGTTGAGGCAAAGAAAAAGAGTCAGATCATGCCCCATGACTATTAGCCCAGGCTGGTGAGAGACTTGTGATTTGGGGGCAACTACGAGACTAGCCTTTAGGAACAGTGAGGGCTACAGCAGGACAAAAAAGCAGACAGGTCATGAGGTTTTACTGTAAACAGGCAATGCTCTGGGGCAGTTGAACTCATGAGCCTTAGTATGTGTAAGCAGATAGTGTGTGCTGAAAGGAGTCTAAAGAGTTTGGAGATTTGAACTTTGTGTAGGAACTTGTTTTATCTAATTTGATTCAAATGTCTTTGACGAGACCATAAGCATGGCTTGAGAAAATGAGCCTGATGTTGGTTCTGAAACAGGGTGACCTTGAAGGGCTTTTTGCCTTCACTTTAACACATACAGGCCTGCTTCTCTCTCCGAAGCAGGCTACAAGCAGTTCCTTTGCATTTACCTTTAACCTTAACTGGATACAGCTATCTGCCTGCTTTTCTCTACAAAGCAGGCTACACACTCTTCATTAGCATTTTCACTGATCACCTTTACCATTGATAATGCAAAAGCCAGCCAATTGCTCTCTGCTTTCAGCTCCAAAAACTGCAGAAAAGAAAAACTTTAAAACACAGTTTAAACTTTCCACTCGTGGGTTCTTACCACCATCTCCAGCCTACTCAGCCAAAATACCAAACCAAGACTATCAGTGCAGTGCAGACTAATTTATTTCTAACAAAGTGATTTCTAATTATTCTAATAATTACAAAAGAAACATGTAAGACTCAGAATACTTCAACATTGTCCAAAACCCTTCTCAGTATTGTCCAAAGTCCTTTCCCAGATTGCCCCAAAATCCTCAGTCTCTCAGTCCTGATCATCTCACCAATGTCCAGACAGAGTCCATCTCCAGATGCTTGAAGACATGTTCCTTTGACTGCTCCTCCTTGTCTTCCACGCTTGTCTTCTCCTTGTCACCTTCAGGTAGCAGGAACTCCATGGTGTCGAACCAGCAAAGTTCACTTTCTTCTCAGGCCTAACTTTTGCACAGCCTCTCGCAGACACAAGTCAAACTCAGCAAAACAAACTCCAACACGGAGTTCAAATTTGCAAACTTCTTAACTGCATTCAGCACACATGCTGCCAGCCTGGGCCAGCCAAGGGTTGCAGGCCCTCGGTGGCCACGTGGCCAAGCTCACATGGCTCACATCTTTACAAGATGGCCGATTCCCATCTCCTCTCCATATTGGAATCCCAATCGAATCAAATCCTTCTCTTTGTTTGCACACCCTTTATATACCCAGATTTCCCGCCTTCCAGGAAATCTGTTTCACCTTGACTATTTCACTTCTTTCTTCCCCCTGCATCCCCCTGAAGGGAAATTCCAGCTAAGGTCATTCTCCCATTTTAGCATTACCTGTCCTTGAAATCTGCAATCTTAAACAGGAGACAATGGGGGGGGGGGCACACCCTATCAGTTCCTGTATGCTGGAGCTTTTCTACTGCCTAAAGTTGAGATGGACACTGAAAGAAAAGAAGAACACCACATGTTGGACCATGTTTTTAGAGGAAGCCAAAACAGACACCAAGGAGGAAAGAGAATGCCCTGCTTTTGGAACATGTGCTGGTATCCTCAGAGTGATTGGACATGTGGTGAGATGGTCAGGGACTAAAAGTACAGTTTTGGACATGTGTTAGGATAACTGCGTTTTTCATGTTTATTTTGTATCACATGTAATAGGATAACTGGGGTTTTGCATGCTTATCTTGTGGTATAATTTTAGGGAATCACTTTCTTACATGCTTTCTTAGTAATAGTTTGATCACTTAAAGAGTTTTGGTGTGGCTTTGGAATTACATAACAAAGACTGCAGGAGGTAAAATATCCTGAAAATTTTTTTTTCCTTTAGTTTGGGAAAGGTCCCTGGAGCAGGCAAATAGCAGGTATCTGAATGAAAGTAACTTGTGTGTGGAAGCTTAAGGGTTAATAAAGGCTTTTGCCCATTTTGTATCAGATTGAAAGGTAGAGGTTTTTCTCTGGTTTAGGAAAAGCTGACAAAAGGATTTTTCAGTAAAATGTATGCCCCCTTCCCCATCACAAAGATTCATAGCTTTCTTTGAGGATGATAGAAGGGGGAAGACAGAAAAGCAAGGCTTTTGTGGTGTGCAGGGATTGACAGCACTCTGCTCCTGAAAGGGAGGGGGGACAAGGAAAAGAGATAAAATGAAAGTGTGAGGAACCAGGAACAGCCATTTTGGGGAGAAGCATGAAGGTCCAGCTGTTGCTGCTGGGGTGACCCACCTAGGCAGAGAGGAAGAGATAGTATTTGGTCCATAGGTATTGGCTTGGGCTGGTGAGAGATCTATCATTTGGGGGGTGACCAATGGGCTGGCCTTGGGGAACAGCATTGGACTACAACAGGACAAGAAAGCAGAAAGGCAGTAAGCTTGCCTGTTATTAGGCAATGGTCTGGAGCAGTTGAATGCTTGAGCCTCAGCATGTGTAAGCTGATGGTGTGTGCTAAAGGAGTCTAAAGAGTTTGGAGATTTGAACTTTGTGTAGGAGCTTGTTTTATCTAGTTTGATTCAAATATCTTTGGAGATACCATGAATGAGTCTTGAAAAGATGGACCTGGTGTTGGTTCCTGTTTTACCTTGGAGCTTTTTTACTGTCTATGATTGAGACAGATGCCAAAAGAGAAGAGGAATGCTGTGTCCTGGACCATGGGTGTGGAGGAAGCTGGAACAGATGCCAAAAGAGGAAAAAGGAACACCCTGCTTTTGGATCACATGCTTTGAACTCATTGATTGGACATGCGGTGAGGTAACCAGGAAATAAAGGACAGTTTTAGCCATGTGGTGGGGTAACTGGGTTTTACATGTTTACTTTACAGTGAGGTCATGACCCCAGTATGGGCAGTGTTATTTGTTGGTAAAACTTAAGCATTGTCATTATCTATGTCTGAAAACACAGAAGTTAAGAATGACCTGAAGTTGCATAGAAGGATAGTTCCTTCTTTTACCTTGATGTTGTTAATCCTAAATATGCTTGGTCAATATGCCAATCTAGCTCCCTGCTGCTATTATTCTAATGCTCAAGGTGATAGGGTGTGCTACCCCCCCTCCCCCACTGTCTCCTGTTTTAAGATTGCAGATTTCAAGGACAGGTGCTAAAATGTGAGAATGACCTTAGTTAGAATTTCCCTTCAGGAAGGGGGGGGGGGAGAAAGAAGTGAAATTGTCAAGGTGAAACAGGTTTCCTGGAAGGCGGGAAATCAGGATATATAAAGGGTATGGAAACAAAGAGAAGGATGGGGATTTTCGGATTCAAATTCTGATTCAGAGGCAATATAGAGATCGGATAGAGAGGTTCAATGGAGGAGAGATGGGAATCGGTCATCTTGTAGAGAGAGATGTGAGCCATGTGGACATGGCCAGGCTTGGGGGCCTATACCCTTTGGCTGGCCCAGGCTGGCAGCATGTGTGCTGAATGCAGTTAAGGAGTTTGCAGATTTGAACTCTGTGTTGGAGTTTGTTTTGCTGAGTTAAACTTCTGTCTGCGAGATGCTGTGCAAAAGACAATCCTGAAAAGAAAGTGAACTTTGCTGGGTCCAGTACCATGAAGTTCCTGCTACCTGAAGACTATAAGGAGAAGGCAGCGTGGAAGACAAGGAGGAGCACGCCAAAGAGGTGCCCCAAAGAAAGATGTCTTCAAACACGTGGAGAGGAACTCTGGCTGATTTTGGTGAGATGATCAGGACTGAGAGACTGAGGATTTCTGGGCAATCTGGGAAAGGACTTTGGACAATGCTGAGAAAGGTTTTGGACAATGTTAAAGTAATCTGAGTCTTACATGTTTTCTTTTGTAGTAATCAGAAAATCACTGTTAGAGATAAATTAGTGTGCATTGATAGTCTTGCATTGGTTTGGTATTTTGGTTGAGAAGGCTGGGGATGGTAGTAAGAACCCATGAGTGTAGAGTTTAAACTGTGTTTTCTAAGTTTTTTTTTTTTAGATCTGAAAGAGGGAAAGAAAGCAGAGAGAAGCTGGTAGCTGATGTTTGCATATCAATGGTAAAGGTACAGTGTAAATGCTAATGAACAGTTCCAAGCCTGCTTGTAGAAAGAAGCAGGCAGATTGGTGTGACTAGTTCAAGGTAAAGATAAATTACTAAGGAAATGCTAGTAGCCTGCTCTAGAGAGATAAGCAGGCCTGTATGTGTTTTAAGTTAAGTCAAAAAGTCTTCGTTATACCCTGTTTCAAAGGGAGGAAGGGGAGATGGACCACCAAGGGAGAATGTGGCTGGCAGTGCCATCTTCAGGATTCATGATGGGAGAGGGAGTAAGTAAAAAAGGATAAAAGAAAGGTGCAGGGACTGGAGGATATAAGAATTTGAGGATTTTGGAGATTAAAGAGCTTAAGAGTGCTAATCAGGGCTCAGGAAATCTGGCATCAAGCACAGACAGTATGACCAGAAAGAAATGAAACTGGAGCTATTGAATCTTTTGGGTCTCTAGGCATTCAAGCCTTCTCTGAAGGTCAGTTGGGAGTTGGATGAAGGAGGAGAAGAGGAAATCATTATGGAGTGCTGAGCTGCCGTGACAACCTGGAGATGCCTGAGCTGAACCTCGTGTTGATCGCAGAATTCACTCGATGCTGACTACAGTGAATGAGTATTAAAGAGAAGGATGTAACCTGACAGTTTAAGACTGAACTACACTATGACTGAAGTAAAACCCCTACAGAAACCGGGTTCTTTGGAGCAGAAACCGGGTTCTTTGTTGTTTGGAACACTTATGAGGGTGTGGACTATTAAACTCTTTTAGCTTGTCATTTCCTGTGTGTAAATAAACCTTTATATTTACTTTTGCCACGAAAGTCTGATCTGCTTGCACACAGGTGGAAGAATTCTCATTGACTAAGATTAAAAGGGGTGATCCCCTCACCTAGTAACAATATTACATGTGATGAAGTAATCAAGGTTTTGCAAGGTTTTGCACTTTGTAGTACATATGGTGATATAACCAGAGTTTACTTGCTTACTTGATAATAAAAATCAGTTGGTTTACATTAAGAGCTTGGTTTGACTTTGGGGTGCAAAAATAGGCTGCAGGTGGAAAAGAATCATGAAGGGGCAAGCAAGGGGCAGTCTAAGAAATACAATTTTTTTCTTTCTCTAGTTTGGGACAAAAAGGGCCTTGGGGCAAGAAAGGGACAGGCCTCTAAGTGATAAAGGTAACTTGTATGGAAGCTTAAGGCTTAATAAAGGTTTTTGCCTTTTTTGCAACAAATTAAAAAGCAAATGTTGCTGGACCTGGTGGTGCGTGCCTTCAAGCAACAGCTTATGGAGTTGTGGCAGGATTTGAGTCCTGCCCAAGGCAACACAGCGAGACCTAGTCCCAAAAAACAGCTGGGCATGGGGATGCACACCTGTAATCCTAGCTACCTGGGAAGCTGAGGTTGGGGATTGCTTGAGTCCATGGTACTGTTATCGGGGGGATAGGGACACCCCCATTTAAATTCCTTTTTCCTGTGGGTTCTTCCCCCTGTGCACAGTAGCTGCTCAGATATCAAACCTTAATGACCAGGATAGACAAGAGGTTTATTTTTAGATACGGGGGAAAACAAACTGAAAGAGTTTACACCCTCACAAGTGTTCCAAACAGAATAGAGCCCCACCTCTGCTCCTCAAGGAGATGCGTGGGGTTTACCTCAGTCTTAGGGCACTTCTGGTTGAAAACACCAGGCTCTGTTCTTCACTCCCGATACTGTTGCTCTAGTTGGCACCAGATGAATCCAGCCAGCACAGGTGGGGCTTAGGCGGGTCTCCCCGAGGCAGGCCTGAGAGTGTCACCATGGCTCTGCACTTTATCAGGGTCATCTCTCCTCCTCCTTCACACAGCTCTTGATTCTTAGGAACCGAGTGCTGGAGAGGTGAGGAAGCTCCAGAGGATTTAGCTTCTGGGTCCTTCTCCCGAGGCCCAAAACCTCAGCGCCTGATGCCAATCTCCAGGCTCTTGCTCTCACTCCACTCTCCACGCTCCTCTCCAAAATTGTATATATCTGCCACGCTGCCTTCCCTCTTTTATCCTTCTCCTTGCTCCCCATTCACAATTCCCCCTTGGTCTCTGTAACACTCTTTCCCCTCTGGGCCTGCCTTGGAAGTCCCCACCTCAGGACCCTGCATTATATAATCCCAAGTCTGCCCAAGTAATCACTTTACTATAAAAAGGGGAGCTGGCCTCAGGCTAGTCTTAGTCTCTGTCTTTCAGATGCACATAACAGCAACACCCACATTTCTTTTTCAATAAAAGGAACTGGGTTCATCTTTGGGTCCCAGCTTCCTTATGAAAGAAACTGGGTTTATCTTTGGGTCCCGGGTTCATCTTTGGGTCCCATCTTCAGTACGACGGACAATGTGAGCCTGTGGTTCCATGGGCAAAAATAGCGAGACCTAGTTTCAAAAATAGATTGGATGGATGGACGGACGGACGGAAGGACCGATGGACGGATGGACAGATGGATGGACGGACGGACAGATGGATGTATGATAGGGTGTGCCCCCCCCCATTGTCTCCTGTTTAAGATTGCAGATTTCAAGGACAGGTATGCTAAAATGGGAGAATGACCTTAGCTGGAATTTCCCTTCAGGGGGATGCAGGGGGAAGACAGAAATGAAATAGTCAAGGTGAAACAGATTTCCTGGAAGGCGGGAAATCAGGGTATATAAAGGGTGTGCAAACAAAGAGAAGGATTCAATTCGATGCGATTCGATTGGATTGGGATTCCAATATGGAGAGGGGATAGAGAGGTTCAGTGGAGGAGAGATGGGAATCGGCCATCTTGTAATGATGTGAGCCATGTGAGCTTGACCATGTGGCCACCGAGGACCTGCAACCCTTGGCTGGCCCAGACTGGCAGCATGTGTGCTGAGTGAAGTTAAGGAGTTTGCAGGTTTGAACTCCATGTTGGAATTTGTTTTGCTGAGTTTGACTTGTGTCTGAAATAGGCCATGCAAAAGTTAGGCCTGAGAAGAAAGTGAACTTTGCTAGTTCGGCACCATGGAGTTCCTGCTACCTGAAGGTGACAAGGAGAATACAAGCGTGGAAGACAAGGAGGAGCAAGTCAAGGGAGCAGCCAAAGGAACATGTCTTCAAGTGTCTGGAGATGGACTCTGACTGGACATTGGTGAGACGATTAGGACTGAGAGACTGAGGATATTTGGGGCAATCTGGGAAAGGACTTTGGACAATACTGAGAAAGGTTTTGGACAATGTTAAAGTAATCTGAGTCTTACATGTTTCTTTTGTAGTTATTAGGATAATTAGATATCACTTTGTTAGAAATAAATTAGTCTGCACTGCACTGATAGTCTTGGTTTGATATTTTGGTTAAAAAGGCTGGGGATGCAAAGGAACTGCTTCGGAGAGAGAAGCAGGCCTGTAAGCCTTTCTTTGGTCGCCCTGTTTCAGTTGGCGAGCCAGTGGGCTGCCATCCTCTGGTTAATTAACCCAAGGGAATAAAACCCTTTTGTTAATTACCTTAACAGCCAACAGCCAAAAGTTAGATGGTAAAGTTACAGATGATAAAGTTAACTATGGTAAACTGCAGACATGGATCTGAGATGGACAGGTTATGTAATGTGCCTCTTTATGGGGATTCTGTGGGCATGCAGTGCAAAGCCCTCTGTGCATGGTGGACATGTGATTAGGATAAAGTGCTTGCTTATGCCAAAATGGTTAATTGGTGAAGAGGGAAGTGATAAGCTTAACGTAAATCTGCCTGACAAAATCTAGTATGTATTTAAAAATCCAGATTTGCCAAGAGTTTGGAAGTTTAGGAAAAAGTAGTAAACTACTCAGTATAAAGATTTATGCAGCCATGACAGTCTGAATGAAGTTGGGACCTTTGTGTTCCACAGGTTACATGACTTGGTTTTTCCCTCTTGGATACTTAATAATTGGTAAATGCCCATTTCGTGAAATGATGTGTGTACTGGCTAGTATTGAAGTCTTATGTGTTGCTAGGGGTATTGCAGTTTTGCCTAACTGTACCAGAAGTTTTGCCTGATTGTGTTTAAATAGATAGTGGCATGATAAATGGTGTAACTGGTATTAATGTAACTGCATATTTCATTGTGTCAAAATGGATATTGCTTTGATGTATACTTTGTTATGACATAACTGAATGTTTTTGCCTGGTACATGTATTGTATTTGCCAGTTGGATTGAGAAATGGGTTTGTTTTAGAGTTTATTTTTATAGATATAAAAATTTTTTAAAGATCAGAGTGGGGAATGATAGGGTGTGCCCCCCCCCCCCCATTGTCTCCTGTTTAAGATTGCAGATTTCAAGGACAGGTAATGTTAAAATGGGAGAATGAACTTAGCTGGAATTTCCCTTCAGGGGGATGCAGGGGGAAGAAAGAAGTGAAATATTCAAGGTGAAACAGATTTCCTGGAAGGCGGGAAATCAGGGTATATAAAGGGTGTGCAAACAAAGAAAAGGATTCGATTCGATGCGATTTGATTGGATTGGGATTCCAATATGGAGATGGGATAGAGAGGTTCAGTGGAGAGGAGATGGGAATCGGCCATCTTGTAAAGATGTGAGCCATGTGAGCTTGGCCATGTGGCCACCGAGGGCCTGCAACCCTTGGCTGGCCCAGGCTGGCAGCATGTGTGCTGAGTGAAGTTAAGGAGTTTGCAGATTTGAACTCCGTGTTGGAGTTTGTTTTGCTGAGTTTGATTTGTGTCTGAAAGAGGCCATGCAAAAGTTAGGCCTGAGAAGAAAGTGAACTTTGCTGGTTCGACACCATGGAGTTCCTGCTACCTGACGGTGACAAGGAGAAGACAGCGTGAAAGACAAGGAGGAACAGTCAAAGGAACATGCCTTCAAGCATCTGGAGATGGACTCTGTCTGGACATTGGTGAGATAATCACGACTAAGAGACTGAGGATTTTGGGGCAAACTGGGAAAGGACTTTGGACAATACTGAGAAAGGTTTTGGACAATGTTGAAGTATTCT
Organism: Uropsilus gracilis; assembly: GCA_004024945.1. Taxonomy (NCBI): domain Eukaryota; kingdom Metazoa; phylum Chordata; class Mammalia; order Eulipotyphla; family Talpidae; genus Uropsilus; species Uropsilus gracilis. Next base: position 11,650 of record PVHY01003733.1, read on the forward strand.
GAGTCTTACATGTTTCTTTTGTAGTTATTAGTATAATTAGAAATCACTTTGTTAGAAATAAATTAGTCTGCACTTATAGTCTTGCATTGGTTTGGTATTTTGGTTGAGAAGGCTGGGGATGGTGGTAAGAACCCACTAGTGGAAAGTTTAAACTGTGTTTTAAAGTTTTTCTTTTCTGCAGTTTTTGGAGCTGAAAGCAGAGAGCAGCTGACTGGCCTTTGAATGTCAATGTTAAAGGTAGAGTGTAAATGCTAATGAACAGTGTGTAACTTGCTTCCGAGGGAGAGAAGCAGGCCTAGGTGTGGCAGCCTCAAGGTAAAGGTAAATGGCCTGTTTGTAGCCTGCTTTGGAGAGGGAAGCAGGCAGGTAGGTGTATGTGTTAAAGTGAAGGTAAAAAGTCCCTTCATGGTCTCCCTGTTTCAGATAGACGGCAAAGGTTTTTCTCTGACTTAGGATGCTGGTAAAAGATTTTAGTGAAAGCCTTGTCCCTTCCTCTCCTGGTAACAGTTTTACCATGTATTTTGCATGGACATAAAACATTAAAAAGAAGCTGACAACAAATGTATTTTCGAGTTTATTAGATAGATGCATAACACAAAGATCACAGGATGAACAACCTTTATTATTTGACACTAATGAAAATGCCACTTAATTTCGTAGAGTCCAGTTTCCCATCCCTCCAATCTGGGACACATTCATGCTTGGGAAGAAAATAAACATAGAAACCCCATGATTCTAAAATTAGTGGAACAAAATTCAAATGCACATATCTAAAAATAGCTATATTTTCTGTTAGTGTTCATGAAGTGACTGCTGGCATTTAGAGTTGCATCTAATAGCACAGAACAAGGGCTTGCACAAGATCTAATTCAAGTTTAAGGCAAATATGCAAAAAGAAATCAACCCCAGAAACTGCAAACAAAATTTGCTGAAAGGAAATGCTTGCCACCTTGCAGAGAAGAGAAACAATGCAAGAAAGGAATTCCAGAGTTTCTTCCTAAAATAATTGTGCATTATCTCCAAAAAAAGACCACAACACATTGCATTTTTAAAAAAGTACTTTGGTGAATAATAGTTTCGGGAATCTGGAAAGGAGTAAGGTAGTTGGCTATTGAATACATAATTTTTATGATCATCCTCTTTTTTTGGTTGACAAAACTCCATGAACCACACAAATTTATGTAGCAAGTTTTGCAGCTAAAAAAGGGACAGATGTTTTCAGGGATCATGTTTCAGATTCTCATGCTAAAGCTATTGTTTAAGATGATGGAAATATGCAAGAGACATTACAACACTGCAGCTGCTAGAAAGCAATGCTTTCCTGTTTTCCTGATTTAGACAATGGGGTAGCTTTAAAAAAAAAAAAAAGGAAGGGTTTCCCTATATTTGCTTTAAAAGAAAAGTGTTATTTTGAATTAGAATAAATTACTATTGGTCAAATCTCATTTCTTTTCTCTTAGTTTACATAGGAATGTTTATGGGAAAGAGGGTTAGAAAAAAGTACCTAATGATCAAGTTTATATCTTCCTTATTCAGTGATGAAAGTCTGCAGTCCACCACAAATATGCTCAAATCCTTAAAGATAAGAACACAAAGAGAATAGCAACATGTATTATGTGTATAAGAGAATTGTTTTAAACTTCATTCTCCTACAAAATGTACATATACAGGTACACACATGTTTGGCTTCTTACCCTGCATTTTGACCTAAAGTGTTGAAGAAGATACTAGAATGAGCTTGCAAGTCTGTCACTGAATAATCCTTAGGATTAGAGCTGACCTTGCCAGGTTTGGTAATCACTGTAGCCTGCTGTCCTTTGGCAGGTCTGTACCCAGTAAATTCACCCCCTTCATGCTGCTAGAGGAAGCAGGTGCAGTGCCATATCACATGATGTCCAGCCTTATGGATGATCAAGTTATACCAATTACACAGATGATCAAAAGTTACTCTGCTTTGCCTGCAGGTCACAGTTGAGCCTGGGGTTTATCCCACAAAGAATGTTCACTGAGTCCACCACTCCCAGATATTTTCAGATCATTGCCCCATCCTTGCTTTTGACAACACACAGAATCCCCGGGGGGAGCATCCTACACCATGCCTCTCCAGAGACTATCAACAAGAAAAAAGATCAGCATTTGTCCCAGAAATTCACGAACTAGAAAAGTGGATTACATGTGTAGGGAGATGTCCTCCCTTTTTAATTATCAACCTTGGGAGATGGGAAGGGGGGATTACATCCCTGATACGGTTTTCCAAGAGTATCCTGGAATTCCTGAACTATGGGAAATTATTTTGGACAGAAGTCTCCTATGTTTTTGAGTTTGTTGCACACTCTCCTTATTGCCTCAGTTTACGGGACAAGTCAGAGCAGACCAAGGTGTCATCTGTCCCCACACAGACCAGGGCACAGTGGGAAGAGTCTAAACATGCAGAGCACTCCTTTCCTCACTCTCTAGCCCCTCTATTTCTCTGTGTCAGTCCGGAGTCCCTATGAATAAAGAGATGGCTTATCTACTGGTGTTAACTGCCAAGCTTCCCAACACAAAGATTTGTGAGCCATGGACAAAATGATAGTGGCATTAAATGGGAGAATAGAACAGGCATTTGAAGAGAGCAGTCTTCATCAGATTCATGGATAGAGGTTGTCCAGTTTAGTGATTTTGGTCAATGGAGAGAAACAGGGCTCTCTGATCCTTACCTGAGAGGAATTTGAGAAGTTTTTGTTTATCAGTTCATTACTCTCCTGTGGATTCCACAGCTGGGATTCAAGCTCTCTTGGGTGTCATATTACCACCCACACAGAAATTGGAACAGAAACCACAAAATGAGGCTGGGCTGTCTAGGAAATCCAAACAGAGATGAGAGGGAACGTTGTGACCTCAGTCAGATTAGGTAGTCACAGGATCATGGAGGAATGTGATGGGAAGTTTACAATAGGAAAATCTCCTTCCCTGGAGTGATAAGGATAAGAACTCAAGGTTTAGCGGTAAACTGATGAATTTGCGTTTATGTTTATTTCCTGCATGTGAAGATACTGGTCATACCTGACCAAGTTTTTAAAACCGTGTGAAAGGCTGAAAAATCGCTTCCCATACAAGAGAATGCCACAGGCCACATGGCCTTCTTCTCCTTGATTGTTCAACGTTAGTGTCCATCACATTCCAGACACCCCCCATGCCCACTCAGCCTCATCTTTCCTTTCATCCCCCTCCTTCAGTTTTCAATCCTCTGTTTAAAAAAAATCTGAACAACTGCATCTATGTTACAAACTTGGCAAAAGGATATTTGCATAACTTTGAAGGCCATGCCCCTGGAGGTTATTCCTGCCCAAGGCATAGACCCCTGGGACAAAGGTATTTCTAAGGCTAAACCAGAAACAATGGGGTGTCCTCATTCTAAGAAGCAGAAGTGATAGAAAACTTCCCTCTGCTGCTGGGCACTGTGGTGGCAGAAAGCCCTCCATGACACCCCACCTCTCAGATCTACTCAGCAGCTGCAAACAGTTCTGACCTTCTGAAATCCCTGCTGCTTCCTAGCAAGCTAGACAGAGGTGAGAACACTCTTGACCCCAAGGGGGTAGGGGGGGAAGGGGTAGTTGGTGGGTACTGCACATGGCACTTAATGAAATATGAGCATATGCATTAAAATTGCTTTGAGCAGTTTCACTCCACCCTATTTTTAAAGAAAAGAGAGAAACCCATAGGAGGGCATTCCAGGAAACTAGGCTGTTCAGTCACAAATCAGGATCAGGTTGTCAGGAGGCAATTTTCAAGTGTGAACTGCTAAGATGCTTCACTACAACAGCTTGAAAACTGCAGAAGCTCCTTTTTCTTACAAGTGCTACAGTTACCAGCAGAATGACTCTGGCAATTCTCTTATCTACCAGCAAAGCCTCCACAGCCAGGGCCTGCTGCTACTCCAGCTCAGTGTAGTGATTTTTCTTCTTGATGAGTGTTTCTCCAGCAATAGTCAACTACAGGTCAACATTAATACATTTGGATGAAGCCATTCAAGTATTTGTGAAACAACCCCCTGGTCGCTCTCTCCAGGCCCTGAGATGACATATTTTCAAAACCACTTTTAATCACATCATTTATTCCCCATCATCTTCAGACTTCACTTGCAAATAAACCCAAGACTAATCTTATGAACATTGATTTCTGAACTTCCTGTCTCTTTGCTACCTAAGTAGCTCCTCTTACATCTAATTATTCTTTTGTAGGATTTCAAAAACATCCACTCAGCAGGACTGATGATGTCAAAAATACATGAATGTAAATATAAAGAAAAGTTTCCAGTCTGGAGCCTGCTCCCTTGACAACAGGAACAAAAATGGAGCTCCTTATAATTAAATAATCAACCTGGTCTCTAATACCCTAAGAGGAACAAATCATATCAGCCCCAATTAGCATCAGCAGAAGGTCTTTTCCAGATAACTCAAGTAGGCAGAAAAACAGTTTAAAAGAAGAACTATTAGCACCTGATATGTAAAACCCCCATCCCAAACCCCCATAATCCCATTCGAAATCAGCACAAAATATCAAGTTAAGTCACATTAAAATTTGAAAAGGGGCTTGAGAGTCATTAATATTCACAAAATTCCCACAACCCCAACATGTAGCTTCCATTTCAGGAACACCATAACATGTAAAAAAATGTCTGCACATTTCAAGCTGCCAGACTTGTAAAGAGAAGGTTTAGAACTGTTTAATAAGATTCCAATTCAATCTTTTGGAAGGATGTGGGTCCCCCTTCTGATGAGGCATGTTATATTCTGAGCATGGTGCCAGCCGACTGTCCATTGTCCTGGGGGCCACCTCACTTTCAGCAATCTGTCCCAGGTGTTGGACTATGGAAAGCAAAAGATGACAGTGTCAAAGTGTGCACTATATCCTGGGGAACCCACATATCTGCCCAGTATGAACTCCAGCCAGACTCTGGTTGAAACAGGGCTGGGGGCCGCATACATGGGGCCTATCACTGCCTTCTGTTTGTTGTGGTTATCACCTGTCTCCCTCCTGTGTCTTCCCACCGTCCCACCACCAGACACCCTCAAACCTCCCTTACCTGTATTGATTCTCCAGGGCCCTGCTTTCAGCTCGCTCTGGAACCCAGGAGTAGCTGTCTGCTGCATTCTGGGGCTTTTTCTCCTTCATCTCTTCTCTCTTTGCTCTTCTCTTGCAATAGATCAGTAGCCCTAGAGCCAGAGCCAGCAAAAGCAAGATGGCCACCACAGCACCCAAGATGTAGAACAAAAGCAGTTTTTGTCCATCAGTGCCATCACTTCGTTCAGCCATGAAGTCCCCACCTGTGGACCCCTCAAGGCTAGTGATGACTGTGGGGTCACGGGTGCTGAGCTCCATCTGGAAGCCAAGAGGCCTACTAGGGGTCGGCATCTCCGGTGAGGAAGCAGTGATGGGTGTATTGTGGGGGAGGGAGGATCTCCTCATGGTGGGAACCACCTTTGATACACCCTCAGGGTCCTTGGTGGGGCTGGACATTGTGACAAAAGATGTCGGTTTGCCCTCTCTATCTTCAATGTCCTTGCCCTGGGGAGGCCCAGTCATTGACCCAGTGATCACAGGGCCCAAGGTGCAGGAGACGCCATCAGGGGCCAGCTCCCAACCTGGCTTGCAGCTGCAACGGAAAGACCCCTGTGTATTTATGCATAAGCCCTGACAGAGACTCCCCTGTGGGCCCTCACACTCGTTCAGGTCCTGGCACTGGGTGTGGTCCTCCTCAGATTCAGAGTAACCCTCCCAGCAGGAACAGGAGAATGAGCCATCACTGTTGGTGCAGTTCTGGGCGCAGGGTGAGATGCTCAAGGCACATTCATCCACATCCTGACAGGTCTTCTCTCCAGGACCACCAATGGGCTGATAACCCACCCAGCACTCACAGAGGAAGCTCCCGGGGGTGTTGACACATTCCTGGGGGCATGGGCTCTCCTGGCATTCATCCACATCAACACAATCTTGCTGGCTAGCATCCAGCTGGTATCCACGGGGGCAATGGCACGTGTAGTCTTTCCCTTGGGGTCCAGCGATGCATGTGGCTGTGCCTTTGCAAGGACTGGAGCTGCAAGGGTTCCGAGAGGCACAAGTGACCAGGTCATCCAGCAGCCGGAACCCCGGCCGACAGCCACAGCGGAAGGAGCCATCGCCCCCCTCAAAGCATTCCTGCTGGCAACCCCCGTTGTTGAAGCTGCAACCATACTTAGTGCTGATGCAGAGGGGGCCTGAGCTGCCCCAGTCGAACACATCAGGCTCCTTCTCCCGGCATATTAAGTAATGCTGCCTGCCCTCGCCCTCATCCCCACAGGCTATGTTGGCCATGGTGGCGAAGGGCACAGCATCCAGGGAGGAACTGGTGGCATTGAAGGGGGTGGTGTAGTTCACCTGGCCAGGGCCCCCCAATGCCAGGGGTCGGCACATGCCTTTGAAGCTGAACTTGCACACAAAACCCTCAATGTTGCTTCCAGGAGAGCCGGGGCTCCCACATGGGCTCTCGGACCACTTGGGGAGGGGTCTGGCCTGGGGTGGCAGGGACGGGTCCAGCTGCAAGGACACACAGCGCTTAGAAACGCAGGAGTTCTTGACCTCCTTGTGCCAGTTGGTATAAATTGTGTCCTCCCCACCACTCACCCAGCTGAAGCCCTTCAGCGGCAGATTGGAGTCCAAGCACTTGCCCTTCTCTCGCTGAAGCCCAATCCAGAACTTGCTTATCCGAGCTCCCAGGGGCTCCCGTAGCTTCAGGAGCCTGGCCAGGGCTTGCTGGATGTTCCGGGCCTCCTCCTCATTCTTCACTGTGGCCAGGTTGCCTCCGTTATCACTGCAGTGGAGCTGGGCCTCGGCGGCGCTCAGCTTACCCCAGTGGGCTGTGTAGCAGGCAGTATCGGCGCAGACCACAGCCTCCCGGTCTGCACTGGTCCCCACCCAGGACTGGCCCAGGAGCAGGAGCAGCAGCAGTGACAACAGGTGGGCAGAGACGGCCATCGTGTCCTCTGGGTTCCCCTCAGTGGGAGGCTGGAAGTCTGGCGGTGACAGCGGCAACCCCAGCTGAGCTCCAAGGGGAGCTGAGTGCCCAGCGGCAGACGCTCTGGCTCAGAGGAGGACACAAAGGCTGAGCGCTTTTCACGTCCCCCTGACCCAAGGCGCATCCTGTGCTGTTGTACTTCTTATTTCTCACCGGATACTGGGGCTTCCTGCAGTGAATAGCTTTCTGACTCTTGTTGCCTTCATCACGGTTTTGTTGATCATAAAAGGGGCCAGGCTGCTGTGCTGAGTCCCCGTGGCTAAGCGTTGGGGAAATGCAGTGGTGTTGGGGGAAGAGGTTTTCAGCTCAGGGACACAGGCTGCTTTATTTTGGCTCCATTCTCTTTCCCATCCGCAAGAGGAAACTAAAGTGGCATGTTATGAAGTGAGTGGAGACTTTCAGGGGCTAGAGAGTTGAAAAAACTCACTTAGTAATCCATAATAAAATTCCACTTGGGTTTGCAAATGACCAGAAGAGGAAAAAAAAAATAACCTCAGACTTGAGCCATAAGGGCATGGATGGTTATAATTTTCAGCCTTTTTTAGAAGCAAACACGATTTTTCTTTTGCCTATCTCATACTCCCTTTGGCTTTGGGAGTCTTTTCCTTTAATTCCCCCTACAGTGAACTTTAAATAGTTAGGCAGTTTTTAAATAGGAACTGGGTCATGGGAATGTCTGCATTTTTTAAGATAATGCCAAGCTCATCGAGAATGTTAGACCAAATTGGGTGAAATTTAGCAGTTTTCAAGATTTTATAGAGCATATGTTGAATTGTCAAGTGGTAGTGTCACAGAAAACACCAGAAAGAAAAACTGAAGAATTTTCTGACCCCACAGCCCAGGGCTTACAGGCATACAGTTATTGGGAAGGTCCTGAACTCTGGGTCTGGGATGAGAATCAAGGCCAGAAGTAGAACCTGAGGCAAGGACTTGGGACACTTACTTGGGTGGGGAAGTGGACCAAGAATGGAGCCAGCACAGGTGACTGGTGATAGGTGACACTGGGACTCCCAGAAACCCACCCTCTGAGATGCTCTGGGGGGTCTCTGAAACCAGTACCCCCTGTCCCCCAGCCAAGGGGAGGAAGCTACACAGTTCCCTCCCAGCTCCCTCCCTGGCAGAGGTAGGTTCTTAGTACCCTGGGCCATCAGGAACAACCCAGTAAACCAAAGGGAATGCTCTGCAACTTCCTGCTGGAGCTGCCAAGGATGAAGTTCCTGGAAAGTTGTGTCCACTACAGGGGGAAATGGGACCAGACTGGAGAGCAATCAGCAGGGGCTACCTCTCCAGAATGAGACTCTTCCATATCTCTTCTCCTCATGACTTGTCCTCAGGACAATGATAGGCCCCAGAACTGGAGAAGTGGCCAGGTTCAAGGAAACCTGAGACTGGCAGCCTGGCTCTAGACCAGTGAGGCTGGGCATAAATTTAGGCTTGCGAGGGTCAGTATTGACCTTTTTCTGGGAGAAGCTGCATTTCTAAGTTTGGTTATAGGCAAGTGACTTAATTAATCTGACAATGGGGAGCTGGGGCCACAATGCAACTTGGCATGTGCCTACTGCAGAAACCGTGTCTCCTGTCTTACACAGCTCCTGAGCAGGCTGAGCTTCAACTCCACACTTCATTTTTGTAATCCTATTTTGTAATCCAGCATGCTACATGGCTGGTACTTCAGGACACAGGTTGTTAACCACTCTAATACATGCTATGAAGATCTTTTGTCAGTTTATGTTTTACTGGCAATACTTCATCTTCCACATGGGAACTTTCAAGTCAACAGCTTTTGCTTAACTAAATATTCATTTATTGCTTTATCAACCCAGAAAGCATTTTTAAGACACCCACTGTTGAGTTTGCCTAGGTTAACTTACCTGGGACCCCACAGCTATTCTCCCCTATCATTCTTGGAAGAACTAAGAAAGGTGTCCCAAGCCTGTGGCACCTGTGAGCTGAAAGGAAGAAGGAGAGTCCACTCTGACTGGATGGAGGCAGAGAAATATTTAGGATACATGGATGCCAACACAGAGGAAATTCTGAGCCTCATATACTGAATTTCCCATGAATGGTGATTCATCGTGTTTTATTTAGAATACAGATTATATCAAACTTCTTGGAGGACTGACAGCTGAAAACAGGAATCGGTAGCCAGGAGACCAAGAGTTTTCATTGGCAGATGTCTTGCTAGAAAATATTTTAGTTCTAGAGCTAAGGCCCATTTTAGTTCTAGGACTGGTACGAGCCCTGAGTTGTGGCCCCAAACCATCTGCTTTTGTTCTGGGGTTTCGAAGAGCATATCACAACATTCTTCCTAAATTGTCTGAAAATTGATTTCTTACTATGCTGGGAATGGATCTTTCTGGTTCTAACATGAGAATAGTTTTATCTATCAATTATTCTGGAGAAGAGCACTTGATTTGCGGGTTAGTCAGGCATGTTATTTCTCCTTGCTCTTATTTTCTGAACAAAAGGTTTCATGAAGAGGGGTCATGAAGCAGCCTGCTCTTTTCTCAGCAGCAGATGACAAATATATACCAGACAGCTCTCCCTCAATAGATGTATGTTTATCATTCACTCAAGTAAACTTATACATGCACTTATTAAACATCAGACTCCACACAGGGAGAAAGAGTTGACCTGAATTTCAGTATTTTATGGCATTTATAGCAGACAGGTGGGGAGAGGGACCAGAGGAAATCCCAAATTCTTAACAGCATCAATGATAAAACTCTTCACCAAAAAACCTTTTGTGGGTCCAAGTGCTAATCAACTGTGGTGATCATCACCATTATTCTAATTGTTCATCTATTTCTACATATGTATCTACAAATATATTCAAACCTCAAATAAGCACATTTTAATTACTTATCATTTAACAAACATTTTATCCCACATGGGTATTAATTTAGGAACTTTCCAGTTAGAGAATAGATCCCCCCAGACAGGTATTATGCCATCCATGGAGATTTGAAAGCAAGTTGAAAGTAAGACTTGTTCAGTTCCTGGGTCTCACCTCCTGCAGTATCTCATGCTTCTGTGTTTACGCAGCAGATTTGCCATAAACACTGACAGCACAGATGAAGAGAAAGAAAGAGTTGAGGTCACTTTGATTCTGTCCGTCTCTGGCACATGGCATTTTTTATGTTGAAAGTTTAAACCAGAGGAACAGAGTAGGATTAAGATGTGATTTTTTTTTTCCCGGATAAATACATATTTTGCTTGGTACACCATGTATTTAACTGAACTTTGACATAGTTTTAAACTGAAATTTCACTAGTTTTTTTGTAGTGTATTAAAAGTAAAGAAAAAAAGTTTTAATTACCAATATTGATGATTACATGATTACTTCTGAAAATAATTTCTTTGTAGAGAGGCGTGATGTGCCAGACAAGTTTGTCAGGTGTACAAAACCACATGAGAATACACTTCTTATGGGGGTCAACTGGTCAATTTTCCAACTATTCTTACTGAAAGGATGGACTCTGGGTCCATCCCAGATGCATGGACACCCACTCACTCCATCGCAAGCTGTGTGACCCTAGGTGAGCTGCTAAGTCACTCTGTTTTTTTAGCACAATGAGCTATGGCTTTCCCCTCAGCTATAACCAGAGGTCAATGCAACTTTGAATCTTGTGGGTTTGTGAGGAATAAAGAAGTTCAGAGCTGTAGAGCAGGAGGTAAGAGCCTCCATCATACCAGACCATGAGTGTGGAGTGTGCGGACCACAGAATTGGAGTTTCAATTTGCCTATTAAATGACTTTGGGATTGGGCCCAACCCATTCACTTTCAGAGCTCTCAGTTTCCCCATTCGTTGAACAGAGAGAACACAGTCACGATACCCTCATGCTGTGATGAGAATTAAGTTAAAGGAGACAAGCACTAAGTGTAGGGACTGGCACAGAGCAGACACTCAGTAGGCAACAGTTCCTGCTTCTATGACTGCCAGGAAATAAGGAAGAAGAAAATTCAAACCCACACCTCCACCTCTGTTCCCACAAAAAGGAGAAAAAGGCCCCTCTTCCATTTGCTAGAGATTTGGAGATTTTCTTTTTCAAAGACTTTCCTATCTTCTGATTCTGTTTGGCTCCTTGGTTGGGTAAACATTCTTTTTAGTGCATTATTGATTTTTCCACATTTTGTAAATAGTCTCCTAATGTAATTTATCATGCACAATATTTATAGAGAAGTTGATCAGGCTGACCGTTGCTTTTAAGGTTAACTTGTGCTTACCTCCTGGCAATAGCAAAGGCCTCTCATCAGCAGTTGGAAAGTGATAAATCACTGAGAGGAACAGCTCTTTAGGCAGGATCATTTTACATTTTTTGCCACCAGCAACAGCTCTTTGCATGAAATACATAGTTGTAAATCACACTTCCATAGCTGACCTAAGCAATTTGCAGGATCCATTTGGCATTTACAACATTCTCAGTAGTTTCACTAAGTTGTAATATGAGAGCCCAGTGTAGACAATGAATGCAGTTTTATGGAATTTTAAAAATATATCTATTTTGGCCTCCCAAGTCAAGATTCAGTTATCCTTGAACTAGGAACAAGAACACAATTGTTGGGAAAGGAACATATAGGTTTTTATAAAGCAGTGCTAAAATAGCACCAAAGTACACTGCCAAGGTGGGGGTCAGGTCATCATCTGTGGGTTCTCACCCATGTGCTAACAATTACAAGACCACCAGGCTCTTGCAATAGCAACAATCGGGTTTATTTAACAAGAGATGTTGGGGAAAACAAAAGATTTTCTAAGGTCAAAAGTGTTAGGTTATCTCATCCCAGATAATGTCAGCAGTGTTCATTAGTTTGAAATAAAGATCCCTTAGCAAGGTGACACTTTTACATGAACAAAGGTGTGGAACTGGCAGCACACTGGAAAACATGGGCCAGAATCCAACTGATGGTGGCAACTGAATGTACTTATAGATAGGTCATTGAGGTGACTTCACAGCAGTCCACAGCAACAATCTGAAGGCCAACCTAGCCCTGGATGTTGGAATAGACAGCAATGGAGGCAACAGTAGTAGAGGACATTGTCAGATGATCAGAAACAGGGACAACTCTCAAAAGTGGTAGGACTCAGAGTTCCAGTTACTGGCCAATAGCACTTGTCAGAGGTGCTGGTCACCATTAGTCACCAGGACATGATGATGTCAGAGACAGCGGTGTTACAGCTTTTTTGAGTTGCTGGTATGAACAAATAATCAACAGCTATTTGAGACACCAAGTTGAGACCATGTGATGTCGGAGGCAAGTCCCAAAGCAGGTGCAGCGGTCTTGCATCTGCAAAAGTCTATGGAGGTATGGAGGTATGGAGGTCTATGGAGTTCTCAGAGTATACAGAGTCTGCAAAGTTCTAATGAATACCACAGAGGTTGTTTACTTAATGCTTCATCTTTGAAGACTTTTTCCTGAATTATTTGTCTCTCTTCAAAGGCCAGATTCTGAATGAAACCCAAGCTGAATTCTGCCCTATTTATATCCTTTTTTATTCTCCTGATATTCTGATTTATATCATCTTATATCCTGACTGACTTATAACCTTACTAAGTACCCATTAGCTGGCTCCAATATTCAATCTGAATAATAATCTCAAGCCCTTGATTGACATCTAGAGCATTCAAACCTGATTGGTCCACTTAGAATCCTCCCACTAGAATTAAGAGGGAAAAATCTCAGCACCTGCACTGACTTGACCTGTATGGGGGTTGATGGGCTCTGAGGATCTACATGGCCAGAGCTAGCCTCATTAGGGATGGAAGCACACTGGATCTAGTATTCCTTCAGCAGGGCCAAGTCTAACTGATATGGGGGCACCTACCCCCCTGGGTGTCATAAACAGAGTTGATATATACACTGAATTACAAATGTTACTGAGAGCTGGTAGTACTTTGATTAGCATACCTACCTGCCTGCCAGGAACCCTCCACCCCAGGAGTTCTCTTGGCAGGAAGACTTAGGAAGAAAGGTAGAAAAAAGGCTTGAGGAACAAAGAAAAAATTTTAGCCATTTTGGGAGGAAAGATGGAGGCCTAGCAATGAGGCCATGAGGAGCTTCAGGCCGGGCTTTGGCCCGGTCCGGTAACTCATGGCTCTTAGTAAGCATAAACTGAGTGTGCCTGCTGAAAGCGAAAGAGGTTGGAGATTTGAACTCTGTGTTGGAGTTTGCCTTGCTGAGTTTGACTTAGGTATTTCTGGAGAGACCATGTGTGTTAGGCCTGAGAAGAAAATGAACTTTGATGGTTCCTGTTCTTTGGAATTTCTACCACCTGTAGTGTAGAGGACACAGCAAGGAGCAGACAGCGCCTTCGTCTACATGCTTGGATGGAACATGCCAAGGAGAAGGAAAGATGTTTGGAGCATGCTCTGATGAACTCTGATTGACTGGACATTGGTGAGATGATCAGGACTAAGAGACTGAGGGTTTTGGACAATCTGGGGAAAGATGGGACTTTGGACAATGTTGAAATAATCGGAGCTTTTCTTATGTGTTTCTTTCTATAGTAAATAGGAAATCATTTTGTTTAGGAATAAATTAGTCCACACTCTAAGAGTTTTGCCCTGACTTGAAATTTAGTGAAAAGGCTGGGGGCGGTGGGAAGAACCCAAAAGTTTGAAAAAGGGTAAATTGAGGCAAGCTAGTGTAAGGTTTAAACTGCTATTTTTAAGTTTTTCTTTTCTAGGTCTGAGAGAGGGGAAGAGAGCTGAGGGAAGCTGCTGGCCAAGCAGCAGGGAATCCGCATAACAAAAGAAAGAAGTTAGTGAAAACACAGAGTGGCCTGTGAAGGCATCTAAAGATTTGCGGCCTGGGAGAAGCTGGCAGAAGTGATCTGAATTGAAGTTAGAAAGCCTCCTTTTTTTTTTCCCCACCTGATTTCCTAACAAAACAGGAGGGTTGTCTCAGATGCTGAAGAGTGTATTTTAGGAGTTAACCAAGTTGGCCCTCACTCCTGTGTCCACTACTGTGGGACCCCCATGGCTAGCTTGCTCTAGGGCCAGGAAACAGTGCTGCCACAGCTCAGGTAGGGCTGTACAACATGGAGCAGTAGGGCAGGGAAATCCTGCTGCTGCTGCCTCTGCCAACCACTTTCAGAGTAGCCTGGGTATTGCCGATAGGCAGCACATTCTGGACTGGCCATTGGCAGTCCAGGGTGGACACACACACACTGGGAGCAGTTGGCAGCAAAATGCCCATTGTAGCAGCCACGTTCACAGCATCCTGAGATGCCTGCAGTCTGCACACACTTGGCCCAGGGGAAGAAGAGCACATGCAGACAGTAGGATGAAGCATCACACTTCAGCCCCCACAAAACCAGCAGGCCTCTTGGGCTCAGAGTGTGGAGGTAAAGATGCTCATGCTCTGTGACTTATGCAGTGTGGATCTGATTTCAGTTGGAGAATTTCATGTCTATTGTGAAGTTGACTGGTGAATCTTGGTGATTTCTGAGAAGTATAGACTAGATTAGGAGTGGCAGACGTCTCCAGCATCCTCTGAGATGCTACCAGGTGCCAGAAGCATCCAGGACCCACAGGTGGGAGCTCACAGTCCACCATAGGGCACCTGGGCTCCAGAATCACCCTGTGTCTGTGCCTGGAACATGCAGGAAAGCTGGGTGTCAGATCTCCCTGGTTGTGCTGGTGATTTGCCTGGTCTGACTTCAGGGGGCATCTTTAAACTTGGGCAATTTAACACAGAGCATAAAAGGATCCATTCCTCTTTGCCAAGTTGTGAACATTAATGAAGCTGTGACACTTCCTAGCCTTGTGACAGGTATTTTCCCCTAAGGGATTCAGTTTCCTAACATATGAGTGGTGCCACACTCCCCAGAGCATAAAGAACTACATTAGATGACTTGGGAGGCTGGTATGGTCAATGCTTCAGCACTGGGAATAGTTTCACATTCACACATCACAGTTCTTACCGTTTTGATCTCCATTGATTTTCCTGGGAACCACCAAAAATACCCCAGATGGAGGAAGTGTCTGGTGTGCCCTACATTGGTGCCATGACTCCCTCTCAAAGATACAGAAGTGAAACAGTACCCGATGGCACCACCCCTGACCTCAAAGAGGCCTGAGCATTCGTGACTTGGCACAGTCACAGCTACCCCTACCCAGGAACTCAGGCAGGTGTGTGTAGGGGAGAGGGTGATGCAAGTGTTCTCAAAGCTGGCACAGTGACCAGGGATCTGATTGTGTGCCCAGCAAGCTCTCCTAGGTCTCCTAAGTCAGCAGTATCCAGATCTAATTAGAAGATTTGGCACCATGTGATCTGTAGGTGGTGTATGTTATGCCAGTCATCACTCCTGCCTCTGGGATCATAAGTTGTTGTGGGCATCTAGAACATGCCAACTCAATGTGGGCACCTGTTTCTCTACAAGAGTGCCTACACCACAGAGGTCACACCCCTTGGGCTTTGGTGTAGATAGTTAAAGCCAGCAGGGGGGCTCTATCTGTAGCAGGAACCCAAACAGTGGCAACAGGAGGGCACAGTTATTCCAATTAAGCCCAGGAGTGCAGGTTCTGGCATGAGCTGAGGCTCTCTTCCCTCTGATGTTAGCCAGGAGTTTGCTATGTGCTGGGATGCATTTAGCTGCATTCATTATTCTGGTTTCTACCCTGCAGAGGGGCTTCATAGAGCTGTCCGGGTGCCCTGGGGCTCCTTAGAACCTGGTTTTCCTGATTTACCTCTGCTGTTTCACAAAAACTAGGAGTCCTCTGACATGCAAAAGTGAGAAACTGGCATTCAGGGACCTGGGTTCCAGATGAGATATGCTGTGTATTCTTCTCCCATGCCTGGTCCCACCTCTGTGATGGCAGGTCAGTAACCCAGTGCTCCCTGTGAAAGGCCAGTGAAACTCTGAACCATGTTCACCCAGGAGGAGGAGGTGAGGGCAGGGAAAGCCAGACCATGAAGGAGCCTCCACTAGGCAATCAGCCACATCCACCCATCTCCCCACCAGGCTGGCTGCTTGGCAAACCAAGAGTGCTCATCCTTCACCTATTAAAGACAAGTCAGCTGAATTTAGTGCAATGCTGTCAACTTAAACATTACCAACCATGCTTTAAAAATTTAATCAACAGCAAGTTTCTTTCTTTTTAATCACTTTCTTTGACAACAACAGCTTATCATTTTATAAGCAGCTTTGCTTCCCTGTCTCCACCTCTCATAAAAAGAGAAGGGTGTGCAAGCGTAGTGAGGTCAGACCAGAGACCTCCATGTGGCCCGGGGCTCCGCCCCTTCCACCTTGGGTTCGGGTGGGAGGGGCCACACCCCTTCCAGGTCACTGAGCCTGGAAGGGAGGCCTCTGACAGGTAGCATCCTCTCGTCCAGAGGGTGCAGGGGCGTGCAGGCCAGCAGCACACCTCCGGGACTAGCCGGTCAGCCTGGAGGCCTCCATGCGGCCCGGAGCTCCCACCCTTCCACACCTAGCAAGCAGAGAGCAAGGACAGAGAAGACCCTGGGGTAAGCCCCCCAAGTCTGGAGAGCCCAAGAGTAGGGATGGATGGGGTTGTAGCCCCATCAACCAGTGGATGGTTGTTGCACGGCAGCCATCTGCAGCCCAGATCAGCTGAGGTATTTGCCCCCTGGCCCAGCCCAAGGGGGAATTGGGATGGCACATGCAAGGACATCTGGGCCCCACCCCCACACAGGAAGGTACCTGGCATGTGGGCGGGTGAGGGAGGGGTGTGTGTGGGGGGGTGTGCACCCTCCATTTCATCACTTTCCAACTAATCTTCAGGAGGAACAAGAACATGTATAACACAAACCCCATCATAAAACAGGTGAGGGACCTGTTGAAAATTCAGTCCATAAACCTGAGCTGGACACAGCAGATGGACAATTAAAAGAACCAATCCAGGTGAGACAGGAGAAACATCTATAGAAACACGATATCATGAAGCACATCTGTGTGCTCGCAGGGTCTGGAAGACCTAAGACCTCCTTTCGAAGATGCCTTCTGGGAGAACAAGGTGCCCCTCTCCATCTTGCGGGAGAGGAAAGGAAAGTCAAAGACTGGGGGCATTGGCCCCACAGCAGAGCTGCAAACTGAGGCAGAGGAGAGGATCTACAATGGCCAATCACAATTGCCTCTATCCACAGAGAAACTTCTTCACCGGCAATGGCAGGGGGTGAGACCCCCTAAACCTGACACCAGAACCATAAGGTAAAGCAGCAGAACAATAGAGATGGGGTTGGAGAAGAAGGTAGCCTCCAACGAGAAAGCACAGAAAAACCACAAATAAAAATAGGCTGGCTGCCCAATGCAAACTTAAGGCTGACAACCTACCATGAAGGCTCGCCTGGTTCCGAGAACATAGTCCTTCACCCAATGAAAGAACGCTACCAAGAAAAGAAGGAGACTAATGGACTTAACACAGACTAGCAAACAACAAAGAGCGGAGTGTGAGAGAATGGAGGGGGCTCCTGAGGGAGGGTGGTGGAGGAAATATCCCAAAACCATTTACTGAGTTTGTGATTAAAAGAATTAAAAATTAAAAATTATAAAATTAAAAAAAATTTTTAAAGGGAAGGGTATGAAAAGAAGAAGTCAACACCAGTTGACCTGGGAAGGGCCCCAGCAGGTGACAGAGGTGGGGGGATGGGTTTCTGGGCCATGTACCCAGACAAGAGGAGGAAGGGGGAAAGGGGAGAGGGAGGAAGGGAGGTGAGGAGACACCCAAGTCGGCCCCAGGCACAATGACAAAGAGGAGGCTTTATTAATGAGGTATTCGAGCATGACTGGACTCTTTTAACCTGACCCTCTAACCCCAGTGCCAAGCCCTGTTACAACCAACGAGCGTGGAATTAAAAATGGCCCATTGTGTGCAGAAACTCCAAGATTCAATTTCTGGCAGAACCTGCGAAGGTGTCTGCCCATCATGTAAGCTTATCTGCCTGCATTTGAGCTTATTTGTTCATTTTTTGTTCACTGGTGGCCAGATTTCATCATCCTGTTCATTTCCCATGAAAGTTCTGGGTTATGTTCAGTTTCCCTCTGAAACTGTGAATCACACCATCCACACCCTACCTTTCTCCACCATCGCAAGGAAAAGTATATTCCTCTCTGAGAGAAACATTCCTGTCTGTTTTCACCTCCCTTTTCCAGGTCTTTCTAGATTTAAGTTGGAAAGTGATTCCCAGTTTTGGGAGAATATAAACATGCTCTTGAGCGTCTATTATAATGTTGGTGTCTTCCTAGTCAGCAGTGCCACTGCTAGTCAGTGAAAATAAGTAAAAGCAAAGCCTTCAAACCACTTCTAGACATTGACTCCTTCATGAGCAGAGCTGTTAGTCCCAGGCCAAGTTCAGCCTGGAGACGTTTTCTATTAGTAGCGACAACAATGTTCTTAAAATTCTGAATTCTCAGTATTTGAAAAGTGTGAGATTTTACATAAAGTTCTGAATTTCTGACTTCCCTTGAAAAATTAGCCAGCAATGCTGGCTTCATTCTGACAATCTGTGACCATGTTAGCATCCTGGGGCTCCAGGAGTTTCACTAAATATCACCCCAGCCATCAACTGTCTTCCTTCTGTGCTGCAGAGTTCTTCAGCTGAAGACTACCTGGGCTCCATCCAGGATTCTGTGCACATATTTTCCTATATGAAGTGGGAATTCCTTCTACTAATAGCATGATTCCTTGATGCATTTCCAGCAGATATCCTCTCTTCTACTTCTTCAGAGAAGCCTAATGATGTATCTGTTGGCAATAAGCTTCTACTAATAGCATGATTCCTTGATGCATTTCCAGCAGATATCCTCTCTTCTACTTCTTCAGAGAAGCCTAATGATGTATCTGTTGGCAATAAGCTTCAAGAGAATTGAGAGATCCTCTATCCATGGGTAAGACTGGACAGATGCAAGCCAAGGATGGCATGTCTGAATCCCTGGCCAAGGTCTGACCTAGGGCAGATTGGTGTGGGCTGAAGGAGTATGTGAGAACTGGGTATAGCTAGGAAAACTCTCCTTACCCATAAAAGAGATTCACAAAGTAGTCATCCCTTCCACCAAATGACCTTCTGACTGCTGATTGCATGGTTGCTGAAGTCAGGGCTGACTGCGTGCATGCAAAGGTGGGAGATACACAGAAGAGTCAGGTAGATCTCCAGGGCCTCAATGAACTGCTGAATTAGCCCCCAGAACTCCCCACCTGAGACTTCTTATATATAACTATTGGCATTATTATTCGTTTGGTCAACTTATGCATTGATCATTGCATGGAGCAAAAGTATTCTTTCCAGATTTTGGAGTCCTAAAGATGTTACTCTATGGGACAAAAATTGACCCAAGGCCTTTGCCATCCTTCCCAGGACATCAGAGCTTGGTCTGTTTGCAGAATTGAATTTCCATATAAAAGTCCCAAGGGCCCAACTTGGAAGTTCCAACTCCTGCCACTCATGTCAAAAAAGAGAAACATCTTCTAGTTGCGCTATTTCTGGTGGAAGAGCAGTCTTCCCTTCCAAGGTGCTGACAATGAGGGGAGGTAATTACTAATAGCTGTAGACTTTTTGGGTGGTGACTTGGGACAAATGACAACACCACCTTTGGAAAAATGGCTTTTCCGCCACTCTGTACTCCAATAGCCTGCTCCCACCTTGGGGTCCAGTGACAGCAGGGAGTAGTAGATAGTTCCGAGTGGGCAGGCACAGGATCCTAGCCAAGTCCTGGGTTCACACCCAGGTACCTACCATCACCTCCCTCTTTCCCATGGGAATGAAGTGGGTGGTAGAAGGGTGAGGCAGCAGGCTGTTTCAGGTTCCAACAGGCAGAAGACTTTTAGACCTACCGTGATAGGCCACATCCCTTTGCTCAGCATAAACTCAATGATGCCATGTACCACATAGAGTCAAGCCAGACTGCCCAGGGGTTGCCAGCATTCACCTGAGTAATTCAATAAACATGTGTCGTTCCTTTTATCTCAAGTATTTTAACAACATAAATGATTTTGCTTTGATAATAATTCATCTCTGAGCCCAAAGAATTTCTAATTCAAAATGGTGACCAATCTGCAGGAGTTAGCTTGTCATTTTGCAAAACCAGTTGGTACAACAGAATTCAATGAAATGTATTTCTGTTCAACTCAAACTCAGACTCAAGTTATAGATAGCCTGAGAGGGCAAGGGGAGGCCTCAGAAACCAGTAGGAAATTATACAGCTAGGAAATTTTAGAACTCAGAATATCAGCCTAGGTTAGAGCATACAGGGCACAAGCTCTTGCGGAACTTTACTGCCAATTTCATCTCCCTTAAATGCTGGAACCTAGTCTGTCCTCCCTTCTTTGCTCCCTGGTGTAATACATAAGTTTCAGTAGTGTAGCTTCACATCTCTATAAATCTATATACCAAAATGTGTCTCCCACCAAAGTTCTAATATATCAACCACTAGCCAATCAACTCCCTCCATTCATTCCTTCCAACACCAGCCCCTCTCCATCTGTGAACTATCATGTTGCTGTCACAGTCTAAGGGTTTGTTTTGGTTCTGTTTATTAGCTTTGGTTGCTTTATAGTTCACATAATAAAATCATTCAGTATTTGTTTCTTTTTCTGATTTATTTCATTCAGCATAATCCCTTCAAGGTCCATTCATTTTTGTCACAATTGGTAAAACTTTGCCTTCAATAGCCGAATAGTGTTCCATCTTTCTCCATCCATCAGTTAACGGACACTTAACCTGTTTCTGTGTCTTGGCTATTGTAAATAGTGCTGTTGTAAACACACGGGGACATATATCTTTTCAAATTGGTGTTTTCATGTCCTTAAGATAGACAGTTAGATCTGTAACTCCTGGATCAGCTCTTTTTTTAATCTTTCAAAGCTCCTCCATACTGTTTTCCAGAGAGGTTGCTCCAATTTACATTCCCACCAACAGTGTACAAGGGGTTCTTTTTTAAAAAATTGATTTTAGATATATTTTCTTACATTGTATACCACAACAATGTAAGAAAATATATACATAATCAATAAAAATTCATGCCATTTGCAGCAACATGAATGGAACTAGAAAGAATCATACTAGCTGAAATAAGCCAAAAAGAAAAAAGAAATACCAGATGGTCTCACTTATATATGGGATATAGGGAAAACAAACAGAACAACAAGAAAAAGTTAAAATTAACAAACTAATATCTGAACTGAATCTTACAGAAAGGGAAAGGGAGGAAAGGAGGGAAAAGGGAGGGAGGGGGCATTCAAGGGAGGAATGAGCACAAGTGAATAGGATGACAATTCATGGGTGACATGGTGTTGAGAAAAGTCTGGAGTACTTTTTCTCCATGTCTTCACTACCTGTTGGCTATTCTCACAGATGCGAGGTGATGTCTCATCATGATTTTGATTCATATCCCCTTAAAACTAAAGAACCTTATTCTAACGACTCAGAAGGGTGGTGGTAGACCTTGAACTGAACATAATAGCCTCCTTGCTTGAAATCTGAGTCAGTAGGTGTGGGTGAGACCAAAATCAAAATCTAACATGACTTAGTTAGGTCTGGTGATTTTCTCCTTTCTATTTTCATCTCCACATTCTCCACATTCTTGTGGGCTGCCAGGTCCCTGTCACAAGGCCACACCTGTGTACATGCATACACACATGGATACAGACACAGGTATATATGCACACTGACACAGTCTATTCAGGTGCCTAGAGCTTCTCACCCCCCAGTCCTGGTGAAGTTTTGCCCATCATCTCACAGTAGGCCAAGCCTCTGTTATCTGCTCCCACAGCTTCCTTTCTATCTGGCACCTCTTCTTCCTGGCACTTGTATATTTGCATCATATTTGGAAGAAAAAGGATGTGACAGGGAGATAGGTCTCTTCAGTTAAGAAATTCAGTTGAGGTTTACAATGTGCATTACTGATTTGTCTGAGGCAATTATGACTTGTAAAGAGGATGTTCAACCCAAAGAATAAGAAAACCCTGATTCAAAGGGGAAAATGCACTTCTTTGTTCATTGCAACACTATTTATGATAGACTAGTTAGAGGGAAAATCTAAATGCCCAAGGACAGATGAGTGGATTAAAAAGATGTGCTATCTATTAATAATCATAATATAAAATATAATTTATATTATTATAAAATATAAAAATAATCAAACTCTTGCCATTTGGGGATTACGGTAAATTAAGTCAGAAGGAAAGACTGTACTGGGGAGTCGCACTTTCATGTGGAATGAAAATCAAAAACAAAACCAAACCAGTAACAGACCTACCTTGAAAATCTGTCAGTCTAAGGGAAGGAAAAGCCAGAGAGCAAGAGGGAGAGGAAGGGTGACTAGTAAAGTAAGGCCAGACCATGATAGGCCAGGGGGAAGCACAATTGGTGTCTTGTTGATGGGTGTGGTGTGGTTATGGGCATTGAAGATGTATGCTCCTATACCTCAACTGTATACACTGCTATAAACCAGTGTTACCTCAATAAAAACAAATAATAGGGAAAAAAATGGGAGGAGATCTGCTGCTGATCTTGGACCACCAGTTTGCTTTAGCAGGTATTCTCTTAATGTTAATAAACTACTAGATGCTAGAACTCGTGGTTTCTGAGCAGGCCATTTCTCTCTGGGTCAGCTCTCCAGTTCCATTACCATAGAGACAGGCATGTGCTTCCCCAGTGACATCAAGAATCCCTCCTACCCACATCCTGGTTTCCTTCTTTTGTTAACTTGGGTTCTTAGAGTTTCCAAGCTGAACTGAGATATTCACTCAATGCTCACCAGCCAGTGTTCCTCTCCAACTTTTTTCCTTGTCACATGTCTCTTTACAAAACTTTAAAGTCCACTTCTCCCAAACACACTAGGGAATCCTTTTAAAGGAATACTAGAAACACAAAGGTGGTGACATGGACAAGCTTGGAGTAGGCAACCTGGTCGCTCAGGCTTCACATGCATTGAAATGTCCCCCATTTGAAGTAAAGCCTTTCATATATGAGGAATTCAACTTGGTCATTTTCACCTTTACAATCAGGTAGTATGGTAAGGAAAGAAATACATAGCCAAGGCTGCCCAGGAGTCTGCAGCAGGAGGAGGACCAGGGCCTGGAAACCCACAAATACCACTTTTCCTTGCTCCTTTGAACACTGAGCTTGTGACACATGAAATTCATTCTGGGAGAATAACAAATCATAGCCACCCTGCAGCCTGGTCCAAGTCAATCAGACTCACTGTGGGTATGGGCTGGGTGTTCTCTTGCATCACATGCACGTACACAGTATGCATTCTTGAGAATCCCCCAAGCCCAAGGCCTGAAGTTTCTCCCTGAGCAGAACCGTGGGCTCCGGCCCAGAGGTGAAGGTAATTGCACTTCCAACAAAAGTTCCTTTCCTCCTGGATGCATTTGCCCACATTTATGTGCTACTCTATGTGCTACTCAGAACATCCTGAGTAAAGAGAGCATACTAATGGTGGCTAAGATTTCAGAATGCCTTCTGACATTTTATCTCACTAATCCTCCTTTCAAGCTAAAAGGAAGGTCCAGTCATGACTCCATGTTGAGATGAGGGACAGCATTCCTCTCTGAGCTGGGCCCCCATGCCCAGGGCCATGCCTGAAGGAGAGATAGAGGAACTAGGAATGACAAAGGAATCAGAAATGATGGGGGAGTCAGGTGTGGTGTAGGAACCAGAGTTAGCCTGGAATGAGGCATAATGATGGAGCTGGTAGGGATGGGGGTAACAGGTGCTATGATGGAGCCAGGAGAAATGGTAGGTGCAGGAGTAATGGTGCAGGCAGGAGTAATAGTGGAGGCAGGATTCCAAGTTAACCCCAAGGGTGGGATGAGTGTGGACAAAGGAATATGCATCTTCCTGGGGTATTTTCCTACCTATTTTGACCCAGTGAGCCAAGGGTCAACTGGGGCTCTTAGGAGAGGGCATTCACAGTCAGAGTTCATGGGCTCTCTGACTCAGTTTCCCTGAGACTCTACAGTATTAAATCCACATTCGCACAATCTGCACACAAATGTTTGTAACAGATTTATTCATAGCAGCCTCAAACTAGGGACAACTCAAATACCCTTCTCTTAGTCAATAAACTTTGGTCCATTGTCACCATGAAGCCTGCTCAAGAAGAAATTGACATACTTCAGCCTCCAGAGAATGATGCGTAGTGAGAAACCCATCACAGTGTGGCATGCTGCATGGCTCCCCTCATATAATAATCTGAAATGATGGATTTTGCAGCTGGTAGGAACAGATCACTTGGTAATCAAAGATTCAGATGGGAGTAGGAAGCACATGGGTGTGGATATGAAGCATTCTTGGCAGTGGAGACACACCACCAGGAGCACATAGTGTGTGTATATGGAGTTTGGTTGTGATGTGGAGTACAGCTCCACATGACATTACCCCAGGGCAAACTGTGTAAAGGATTCATGGACTGCCTCTCTCTGATATACTGATTTATGATAATCTCAAGATGGAACTTATATTTTAAATAAAAGAGAAGGTCCTGCCACAAGTTTATTCATATATTTCATAAAAAGGAAGCCCCTCCATTGCTGGCAAGCTGTGTATAATTAAAACTCACTCAAACAGGCCCTCCAGGTGTCATTTTGAAACTAAGGCCAGTGCCCATAACCTCCCAATACCTTGGCCTTTGGTAGGGTCAGAAGGAGATAAGGGCGGTGCCCAGAAGTAAGCATGAGTAGTAAAGGAAGTCATCAAACTGTGAGCTTTGAGAGTCTCTGAAAGGAGCTGAGCAACATGGCCTCCACTCCTCTGAGTAGATGCCCACACTGTCAGCACAATAGTCACTCCACTGCCGGCATTGTTTCCAGAAGATTCCGTTAAACTATTGACACACAGCGGAGACAAAACAACTATCATCACAACATCAGGGGTCACAAATACTGCATAGAAAGGGCCAGATAATAAATGGTTTCAGCTTTGCATTCACACAGAGTTGAGACTACTTAACTCTGAAGTTCAGAAGCAGCCACAGATATTATGTTAATAAAAAGGGGAGGTGGACAGAACATCTGTGTTCCACTAAAACTTCATTTACAAAAACAACAACAGCCAGGGTTTGCAACATTGGTCCAAACCCCTGCTCACATTTATGTGATGTTTTTGTGACTTGCACCTTAGGTTCACCTCAGGCACTAACAGTGGGATTGGAAGATTCATGGTAAACTCAGCAGGAGCTCCTATGTAGTGGAAGAAAAACATTTGGAAATGAGGGTGAGACAAGGACCTGGGAACCGGAAAGGGCACTGAAGTTCAGCTTGGACAACGCATGCCCCCGGGGACCCTTGGTGCCAGAATGGGATGTGGCATTTTACCCACCAGCAAACACTGGGGCAGGCGGCCTGTCTCTTTCCATCAATCCAGGCATCAGTGTGTGGATGGTGTGTTTATTCACACTGATTCTGATCCAGGCTCATACTCAGGATTGTGGGCTGAAAAAGAAAAACATTTCACTGGAGTGAGAAACCAGGCGTCCCCCAACTCAGGCCTTACCTAAGTGGGAGCTCAGAATGCTCTTTCCCCACCCACTCGGCATTGCTGGGAAAAGGGGGTATGGGTTGAAAATACCTTCCCAAGCCACATGGTGGTAACTGAGCTTTAATTTCTACATGGTGCAGTTTCTCCCCTACCTGGGCAACTCTGCTAAGGTGGTTATAGGGTCAGGTTGTAATGCAAACTTCGGTGATTGCTTTTATGCATGACTTCTCTCTCAAAACCTCCTGCCCCACTCGTGCCTACATCTGATCCCTGGAGAAATAAACAGGAGCACTTACAACCATCTTGGGTACTTAGATCCTTAGCTAAAGCAGACAAAGACCTTGGGAAATGACTCAAATGTCAGGAAGGAAGTTTAAAAAAAAAAAAAGGAGCTCATTTAAAACAAGGACAAAAAATAATGAAAGGCAGGCAAGCTAAAATAACAAGGAAAACCTATGACATCAGCACTGTTTTTTTCCTATCAGTGAAGCCATCCCCCACTTAGAGAAGCTGGGGAAATCTGCAGTAGGAGGTGGGGATGGAGTTGGTGAAGCCATCTTCTGGGATGGTAGAGTAGGAATATACCTGTGGGCATTGATGTCTCTAACTCGTTATGGGATCTTATCCACAGCATGTATGCTAACTTAAGAGTTCCATGAGTTTTTGCAAGTTGAATGCATCAACTCCAGATCAAGAAACAGAAAAGGAACCATGCCCTGGCAACCGTGGCAACCTGGGCACACCCTTGGGTCTGTTGTCCTCACGGGTGACCTCCTCACAACCCTAACAGCACAAATGCTGAGTTGGGAGCAGAGGTTCAAATCAATGAAATCACTCAATAGATGCTTGTGTCTGGACTTTCTCCCCCAACACCAGGTTTATGATACTCTACCATACTGTGCAGCTGTAAGTATTGATGCAGAAGGCTTGGCAGCAGCTCCTTGTTGAGTGCCTCCAGTGAATAGGCTATTGTTGAAATGTGAGTGGTGTCCAGCTGTTAAGGGAAGTGCAAACTCCATCTCTGTTTTCAGAGATGTGCCCCATTCAATGCAGCTTTCTCATCCGGCCCTGCCTGGTTAGGACCAGCTCCCCATGATGAACTTGCTCTCGCAGAAGTAACCAAGGCCTTTCCTTTGAGGAAAAAGCAGAGGGGTATGTGGCACATTCCAGGTGCTTCCCCATTCTACCAGTACTGACCTGCAGCCCTGTGTGTAATCCGTGGTGTCTGTGCAACTCCCCAGAGAGGTCACCTCCCCCTTGATTCGCTCAAACTCACCGCAGTCTGAGGCCCCCAGGGTGTCGTGAGAGTTTGTAGAAAATCAACAGTATTGCCACAAGGACCCAGAGATAGACTAAGAAAGTCAAATCAGGATGTGATAGATATAATAAGAGAAAACATGGCAGAGACTGGGGAGGACAGGAGGGAAGTATGTCAGGGAAAACTTGGGCTAAGTTCTGAGCTAGGTTTTAGTGGATAATGTGGTTAACAAGGAGAGCCCTTACTCCAGGTTCAGGACAGGAAACGTCATTGGGATTCAGAAACAAAGACCTCATCTTCAGAGCAGAGGTGGGGGTGAAACCAGTAGACTCAACTATGTACCTTTCACTTACATGCAAACCTACTGAAATGCCTGAGCAGGGCATTTCAAGGGTACAAGTTGGGGGCAAAGCCAGAACCTGGGCATGTGCACCTTGAGAACTATGTCCCAAGAAGTGGGCTGGAGTAACAATGCCCCGATAGCCTGAGGCCATGACAAAGTTGGCCAGCTGTTCTTCATGCCCATCAAAGCCCTCCCTCCCCCACCCCCTTGCTGGCTGCCTCTGATGTTTTCTCCATTTCCAAGAGCTGCTCATCCACTTGGTGACTTCAAGAAGTTTTTCTCTGAAGCAGGAATGCTGGTACAGATGACAGGGCTTTCTGGAAGGATCTGCATGCCCAGGTCTGTGGGGAGGATCCAGCCACGTGGCTTCCTATGAGCTCACTCTGGCATGGCTCAGAGGACAAAGGAATCTGGAAGGCCTTTCCAGAAGTCCAGTTAGTGGGGGTTGCTCTTTGATCTGAGTGCCCCCATCTCTTTCACCCCCCACTTTACCCGGCTCCTTCAGGAACCACCTCCATTTGACAGCATAGAGTCCCATTGTCAACAAGCTCAACCAGCGGCTGGTGGACATGTGCTCCCTCACATTTTCTGAAAATTTACTGGACTGTTTTTTAAATTGGGTATGTGATTTAAAATCTCAGCAGTATTTAGAAGAAGATGATGAAGTTTGTTCCCCTCCTCTTCCTGAGCACCAGGCTCCCCATCAGAGGCTCTGACAGAGTTCCCAGTAGATCCTTCCACATTTTTCTCTTCACATATAAACATAGCCATATATGAGCAGTGCTGTCACATGGCACTTTGTCACTTAGAAATATGTCATGGAGATTGCCTCTTATCAGTCCCTACAGTTGGGGCACTTTTTTCCAAGTTTGCATTATTCAGTGACCTCATCATCACACATTCCTCTACCAAGCTTTGTGAACTGCTTTCTTTTTTTTTTCAGGGGGTAGGGGCCATGGAAGCAGAGGACAGTATCATTTTCCTGTTGAGGTTTATAATTTAGTACTTTCCTTACTGGCATATAATACCTATTATAAAGTCACTACTTGGTGACCTTCTTTTGTCTGTCATTTGCATTTGAACTTTATGGTTTTGTTTTCAGAAATTTCTAATTTTTATCTAATTAAATTCATTACCCATGTCCTTAATGGGTTTTGAATTTGTGCTTTGCTTAAACAAGGCTTTTCTTATTCCATGCCCATAAAAAGGATTCTTCCACATTTTCAGTATTTAAAATCTTTTATTACATCTGGAGTATATTTTCATAAAAGTGAGTTAGGCCTTGAACTTGATGGTTTTTCCAGATGACTATCTGGTTGTCTGATCTCATTTAATGACCAAATCTTCCTGCTGTGTTGAATTTAAATGCCATCTTTGTTATCAATTAAGTTCTGAATTTATCAAAGCACACTCTCTAATCAGTGCTCTTCACTGTCTTTATGCTCATCCACACACCAGAATACCCTCCCCCCACCACACACACACATGCACACTGTAGTTACACAACTTCAGGTAACAGTCTCAATGACTCTCAGTTCATGCACCTGAATCTTCTCTTTACCTGATTTTCCTTCCATTTAGCAATTTGCCTTTGGTCAGAACTTCCCATAAAAAAAAATTAAAAAATCAACTTATCTAGTTGAAACCAAGCTATCTTTCTATTTTTATGTTAACAACAAAAACATAAGTTAATTAGAAAAGAGTTTCACTTTCATAGTGTGGGAAATTTCAATCCCAAGACAGAAAATATCTTTCTATGTGTTGTAGTATTTTTCCCCTTTTCGTGTTTTATGTTTTGTGACACAGAACATGTTCCTTTTTTTTTCTTGCTTATTCTTTGGTATTTTGGAAACCTTTCTCTATTGTTATCATAAGTGGAATTTTTTCCATTTTACTTTCTGACTGCCTTCAGTTTTAAGATATTTATTGGTTTTTGCTAGTATTCCACTTAAGATATTTCCTATAATAATTATAATGAGATTCATTTGCTTTCAGTTTGTGTTTTCTCCAGATTTGCTTTATATATGCAAAATAAAAATAATTATGAAACTGACTTTTATTAACAGAGCTCTTAAAATGGTTCTGAAATTACTGAAAGTGTTATAAAAATAGTTTTGGCAATTTTTTGTATGGAAAAAATTCAAGCAGTATAAAAACAGAAGAGAAAGCACTCCAGAGCCCCCTACCACTTATGTTTCAATGACCTTTTCTCAATCTGTTTAGATATGTATAAGCATGCATATGTGCATACACACATATGTGCTATCAAAATAAGTTAGATTAAGTCCATCTAATTTTAATTGTTGCCACTATCCTGTGTGTGTGTGTGTGTATATATATATATATATTTCTCTCTTTTTTTTCATTTTGTTTGCATCTTCTTTCACTCCCATTGTTCCCATCTCCCACCCCACCCCTATTCTCCCACCCCCTCCACTTCCCCCCAAAACATTACCATGTTTTTCACTGAATTCTATACCCAGTGATTTAGTCTGCAATATTGTGGTTTGGTGTTCTGTGTTCATTAGCTTCTTCAAAGATAGGTTTCCTGACATTCATTTGCCTTGGTTTTGGTGGACTTTAAGGAGGGTAGTTGGACATTTTCAAGGGAAATCACTTGTATTAGCCCCCAATGGAACTGTAGCAAATTAATGCCATTTAATGACTTACAACAACAGACAGACAGATAAATCAGACAGACAGACAGACAGACAGACAGACAGACAGACAGACAGACAGACAGACAGACAGATAGATAGATAGATAGATAGATAGATAGATAGATAGATAGATAGATAGATTTTCTTACAGTTTTAAAGTTCAGAAGTGGAAAATGATATACACTCATTAAAATCCTTGCCATTTCCGGCCTCTAGAGCCACATGCATTGGCTGGAGG
Source organism: Uropsilus gracilis (assembly GCA_004024945.1). Classification (NCBI taxonomy): domain Eukaryota; kingdom Metazoa; phylum Chordata; class Mammalia; order Eulipotyphla; family Talpidae; genus Uropsilus; species Uropsilus gracilis. Next base: position 41,627 of record PVHY01003733.1, read on the forward strand.
TCCCTTCCACGGTCACAGTTAATGAAGGAAGTTAGTGTTTCTCACACTCACCTTCTGACTGACCCCCCTCCATGCTACTTCTCTCATATATAAGAACTTTTGTGACTCTTTGGGCCCCTGTTCATCTAAACTATTCTTTTTATCTCAACATCAGTGATCAACAAGCTTAATCTCATTTGCAGTTTTAGCCTTCTCTTGCCCTGTAGCATAAGACATTCGAAGGTTGTTTGGATTAGATTGTAGATGTATCTAGAAGATGGGCACTATTTTGTCAGTCACAACTCCCAAACATTCTTCCCTAAATGCCGCTTCCCTGACCCTGGGAGGTGGGCCCACAACAATTGTTGAGCTCTTTTCAAAGTGGGTAGAAGCAGGGGGACCTTCAGAGAAGTCAACTGAGGAGGCACAAGCAAAGAGGGAACAACTTAATGAACCTGAACTTTTTATGGAGGAGACAATAAACCCTTCCACCATAAAGGCACCCAGGAACTGGTATCTCCTTGAACCCCCTCAATGATGACATTAAGAGCTTTCTTGACTCCTAGAGAACATTCGAGTCACAGAAACCAAGACGAGAATAGCATCTGGAATTGTAACTCCCGTGCCCTATATCCCCTCACACACACACACACACACACACACACACACACACACACAGTGGAAATACCCCAGAAACTTAAATTAGGAGGACCTTTCAGGAAATTCCCTTATCAAGCCTCTCAGCCAATTTCTAAATATCTCAGAAGGTCAGGGAAATTATTTCACTTAGAGACCAATGCATTTTCTGAGAGTTAAGGTTACTTTCTATGACCAGAGAGGAAGTTTCTTCTCAGATTGCTGGAATTCTGTTAGAATACAATGGAGTACCAGGTGCAGTTTTTCCTTTCTATTCCCCATCCTGACATCTCAGTGCAGGTGCCCACACCACTGTGCTCTGGCAAACCAGAAGTGCCAAGGCATGAACCAGAAGTAATCCTCAGTTCATTGCCTCAGACAGGAACACCCTAAAGTGTGGACACCCTTCATGTCCAGGTTCTCCAACAGGGCAAGGCTCCTGCTGCCCCCGCAGGTAATAACTATCATAACACATAAGTGTCTTTCCATCTGGTAGTGTAATCCTTTGTGCTACTCCTTTGCCTCAGCAGACAAGGACAAGCAGGAATAGGACCTGTGCATATGGTATATGCCCGAGGAAAGGGCCATTAGAGATGTGCCTGCCCTGATATCTGTACTCCAGCCTTCAAGCCCTCCCTCACAGTGCTCCACCAGGGACTCATTCCAAAACAACCACTGCAATCCTCTGCCCATAAAGAGCCCTCCTACATTTTTAAGCTACCAGTTTTGGATTGCTTAAATGTCAGGCATGGTACTGAGAGCTTACTATAGCTTATAATCTGAATAGTAAAGAGAATTATTACCCTAGTTAAGAGATGTAGGATTGATATTTAAAGATGCTGAATACTTGGAACTGCAGAAATCTGAGCATCATTAAAGGACTAGTGGCCAGCTGTCTGCATGTAAAGTTTTCTTATTATAAGGATAACATCTTTAGCAAGTTTAGTGATGACCATTCTGGCAGAAGTCTGTTCCTCAATTCAATTCTGAGAATCAAGGTTGGTAAGTAAAGGTATTTTCACTCTTCAACCCTATGTTGTGGGTTCATCAAATCAGCTCAGTTTTAACTATGTCCCCAAAGAGGAAGGAGTTTAAAGGAAAGGATCTGTGCCACCTGCCCCTAGACTGTACCATGGATACCCAGTATGTTCAGGACTGGGTGATTTCTTTCCTGGACAGCCAGGCATCTGTGGGGAGAATAGCTCTAGTCATGTACACTTACCCCAAAGGATTGGCCACAGATATATATTAGGGTGTTCGGGAATAAGGTCTGCAAATGTAACAGGTGAGGTTGTCATATATACACATAAGTTCCTTCAAGGTTCAGGACAGCTGGGAGGAGGAGCAGCCTCTGGCAGTCCCAGAACAGAAGCAGCTTTTTACTCACTTATAATTTCCACCAGGAATATGGGGTCAGACTGAGCATTCTCTTCAGCCTTTGCTGGGCTTCTGTGTTAATAGGAGTCATATTTATCAAGATAACCAGATAGGTCATGTACCATGTAACAGTTTATTAACTCAGTTATGCATTTCATATATCCAAACCTGCAATAAATGGGCTTTCCCTTGTTCTGTTTCTTCAAGTCTCAAATGTATTAGAAGGAAACTGGAAATGGACTTTGGGGTGTTCAATAACAGGAAGAAAGGATACAGAGGTGAGCCAAGGGGTTTAGCAGTAAATGCGCTGACTCCCTACCTTGATTCCAGTTCACTTGTTTCAGGACCACTCTGAACCAATGGCTTAGGACCTCAGCTCAGAAGTCACCTTAACTTGTGGACAGAAATCCAGTGACTTAAAGGTTCTCTGAGGGTTTAAGAAGACCAGCCCTAGTCCCAGAAGAGTTGCAGAAAAACTATCCTATGAAAATCAGCTTACTCTGCTTTTCACCACCTAGAAGTCATAATCACATAATCACACTATTGGGAATAAGATGATGAACTGCACAGGCTGCTTTCAATGGAATAACTAGATCAAGTTCATATCTGGAAACCCCTCCACCCAAGCAGAGCTTCTCAGAACTAATCAATCTTTGTTTTAGCCCTCTTTCAGTACATTGTGGCTTATTCGGATGTCCTGACTTTATCATATCCCTTTTTTAAAAATTATCATAGTTCACTGAAAGGTTTTCTCTGATCATGGCATTAATCCAGCATCCTAACAGTTTTTTTTTTTTCTGTTTATAGCAAGTCTTTTCTTAGATGAGGAAATCCAGGAGTAACAACTGACAGGTTTCTCCCAAAATGCTTTACAGGAAATGAATTCTGCCCCATACTAGATAACTTCCCGAGGGAAATTGATTTCATCATGATTTTAATCAGTCTCACCAAAGTCATATCTTCTTAGTGAACTAAAGTTATAAAGAGCCATAAAGTAGTCATATTTACTTCATCAAGTCATATATTATATTTTAGGAATGTTCCTTCTGGAGAATGGTCTATTGTGTCAGAGGTTCTCTATTACCACTGTGTGTATGAACAAACAGGTAGTTCCTTCAATGGCAAAGACTTGAGCTCTAGCCAGTCCCAGAAGAGCCAACTTTCAGGGACAAGAGTCAGGGGTTCTCCCCATCTCATTAATGCCACAGGTGATTGTTATGAGAGGAGAATAAACTATGTAAGTAAATAAAAGGATGGAACAAAGCATTTGCCCTGCTTTTTCTAGAGGAGTTATAACTTAGGACACCACAATAATGATAAAGCAAATTTTTCCTCTATATATTATTATATAAAGAAAATGAGAATAGAATTAGTAGAATTCTATTGTAAATAATTTAGAATTGAGAATTAAAACATCACTATTTTTATAACCTATTAAGTGTTGGTTATCATGACTATGAAATAACAAAGCAAAAGAAATATAAGTGGGCATCCCAGATCTCCTGAGAAAAGTAGCCTCTACCATCCATGAAGAGGAAAGCAAACCAACAAACCCATTTCTAAAGATTACAGAGCTTCTAGTTCTAACTACCAATTTGTGAACAAGAAATAGAAGAGTAGGAAAGGAGGAGGAGGGAGAGAAATAGGAGAAAGAGATGAAGACATAGAGAAAGCTGCAAATAGAAATAATGAACCTAAAATTTTTCATAAAAATTTATAAATACAACACAGATTTTAACAGCAGAGAAGAGGCACCTGATTAAATCATTGAATTTGAGCACATTGAATAGAAGACACATGAATAGAACAATAAAAAGAAAAAAACTAAAAAGAGTGAAAATAGTATATGAACTCTATTGGACAATGTCAAGAAAACAATACCTGCATCATAGGAACCCCAAGGGAGAAGAGAGAAAGGGTTAGAAACATAAAGAAATAATAGCCAAGAATCTCCCTAACTTGGGAAAAGAAACGGACATCCTGACCCAAAAGTCCAGAGTGCCAAGCAAAATAAATATTAACAGAAATGTCACTGAACATATTATAATCAAACTACTAAAAATTAATTCTGAGTAAAGAATACTAAAAGTGGAGAAATTGATATATAAGGGAACATCTGAGGATGTCTCAGTGGAAATCCCACAAGCCACAAGGAAATGGCATAATATATTTCAAGTTCTGAAAGAAAAGGATTTTCAACAAAGATTACTTTATCCTGACTTATCATTCAAAATTAAAGAGATAAATATCTTTACAGACAAAAACTAAAACAATTTATCATCATTCAACAAATATTGCAAAAAAGTATAAAGGAAATGTCACAAAATGAAAATAAATTCTATTCAGATCAGCAAGGCATAAAAACGATACCATATGGAAGGGGAGGGAAGTAAAAATGCAGACCATCACAGAAAGTTTGAGATCAGTGCATTCAATATGTCATAAGTATTGATCCAAACACATAAACCTCAGGGTAGCCTCAAAACAAAAATTCCATAGAAGAAACATATAGGAAATTGGAAAGGGAACCCAAATATAACACAAAAAGATGTCTATGCACAAGAGAAAGAATAGGGGAAAACCAAAGAATAAAAAAGAAGACAATCATAAATCAAGCAATAAATATCTGGGGCTCCTTCCTAGGGGATTGACTCAAAAGGATATCATAGAAATATGGTAAGTTCATTGGTAATAAAGTGGTAATAAGCTAGAAATACAAAATGAAAGGAGGGTGTAAGGGTTGATTTCTCTGAATTGAGGATGCAATGTACTGAAGAGAGTGAGCTCTGGGGGAAAATGAAAGAGAAAAAATGACAAATACCTTAGAAATAAAATGAATAAGAAACTACTGTGAATAATTGTATACTAATCAATTTAACAATCTTGAAGAAATTGATAATTTCTAAAAAAAACAATTTCTGAAGACTGAACCTAGAAAAAATAGAAAATCTGAATCATGATAATGGAAATTGAGACAATAATAAAACATTGAAACAATAACAAAAAAATATTTAAGTCCAGGACCAAATAGTTTTACAAGAGAATTCTACAAATCTTTCAGGAAGAATTTTTGCGTATTTTACTCAAACTTTTTCAAAAAACTTAAGAAGAGAAAATACTTCCTAATCTATTTAGTGATCTCAACATTACTCTAATATGAAAACTAGACACACAAAAAGAAAATTAGAATCCAGTAACTCTAAGTAACATAAGTATGAAAATCTCAACAAAATATTGGTAAACTGAATTCAATTTTGTGTTTAAAGTATCAGACTTCTTATAATGACAAAGTAGAATTTATTTCAGGGATGCATATATGGTTTAATATATGCAACTCTACTTCAATATAATAACTCACAATCAATATCATAACCAATGCTGAAAAACAAAGATTTCTCTTTAAGACAGGAATGAAGCAAGAATATCCACAATCAACACTTACATTTTCAGTCCTGATATCTTAGCCAGAGCAACTAGACAATAGAAAAAGTGGAAAATAAGAATTAAAATCATTAGTATTTGCAGATACTGTGATAATACATATAGAAAAACCCTAGAAACACAACTAAAAATCTAATAGAAATAATAAATGAGCAAAGTAACAAACTACAAAGTTAACACACAAAAATCTGTAATTTCCTATATGCAAATTCTGCCAAAAAATAGAAGTAGCCTCACTTACAACCATATTCCCTGCTAATGGTTCAGAAGAATTAACATCATTAAAATGATCATCCTACCAAAAGCAATCTATAGATTCAATGCAATCCCTATAAAAATTCCAATGACATTCTTTAAAGATATAGAACAAAAATTACTGAAATTCATATGGAATAACATCGAATATGAAAAAGCTTCCTGATCAAAAAAAGAGAAAATGGAGGTATTACTATTCCAGACTTCAATTTATACTACAAAGCCATAATAGCTAAAACAGCATGGTACTTGTACAAAAAAAGACAATCAGACCAATGGAACAGAGTTGAGTGCCCTATAATAAAACTGAACACATACATAGTTAACTAATCCTTGACAAATGAGTGAAAAACTTACATTGGAACAAGGAAACCTCTTCAATAAATGGAGTTGGGAAAACTGGACCAAAACATGCAAAAAAATGAATGAAGACACCACCCTCACACCATGTACAAATACCAACTCAAAATGGACAAAAGATTTGGAAGTAAGACCTGAAACTATAAAATACTTAGAAGAAAACTTGGGCAAAACCCTCCATGAATTGCAATTCAGAAATCCATTTCTGGACATATCTACACCTGACAAAATAATAAAGGAAAACATAAACAACTGGGACTACATCAAACTCAAAAGCTTCTGTACAGCAAGTCAACGGACAAAACATAAAGAAACTCGACCGAATGGGAGAAAATTTTTGCCCTCCACAAAAGTGAGGAGGGTTTGATAAAACCTCCACAAAAGAGATAAGGGTTTGAGTTCCACAATGAACTCACACAAATTAGCAAAAACAAAACAAGAAACCCAGTCAAAAATGGGGAGAAGAATTAAAAAGACACTTCTCCAAAGAGGAAATACAAATGGCCAACAGCCACATGAGAAAATGCTCAACATCACTAGCAATCAGGGAAATGCAAATCAAAACCACAATGAGATACCACCTTACACCAGTCAGAATGGCCCACATCAAAAAAATGGGCAATAACAAGTGCTGGCAAGTATGTGGAGAGAAAGGAACACTCTTACACTGCTGGTGGAAATTTAAACTGGTCCAGTCACTATGGAAAGCAGTGTGGAGGACCCTCAAACTGCTGAAAATGGAACTACCATTTGACCCAGCAATTGCTCTTTTGGAAATCTACCCAAAGGAGACCTCAATACTTATTCAAAGGAACACTTGTGCTCAGATGTTTTTTGCAGCACTATTTATAATTGTAAGGACATGGAAACAACCCAAATGTCCCAAAACAGACAAATGGATGAAAAAGATATGGTATATATATGCAATGGAATATTACTCATCAATTAAAAATGACAAACTTAATGAATTTGAGATAACATGGATGTACCTGTACCTAGAAGAAATCATATTAGCAGAAACTAGTCAGAAAGAAAATGCCAGAAACCAAATAGTTTCACTAATATATGGGGCATAGGAAAAACAAACAAAAGGCCAGGAGGAAAAGTCAAAACAAGTTAACAACCAAACTAAAGAACACAACTCGAAGGGGGGCACGGGGGGAATGAAGGGGAGTGATCAGGGAATGGGAGGTGATGGGTGAATCCCAGGGAATACAAAGATGTGAATATATATAATTTATGTATATATAAATTATTTTTAAAAATAAAATAAAGTTTAGATTAAAAATAAAAATATATTCTATCACATTAAATTTTATTTCAACTACATTATAATCAATCTCTGCAATAATTAAGGTTGGGTGTAGATATGGTTGCCATGTATGGATTTCAGCTGGTTAGGTACTTAATGAAAATTCGGAGCTAATAATAGAACTTCTATGAACCCAACCACAGACGAGTGAAGAAATATGAATACACACAAAGGAATATTACTCAGCTATAAAAAATGGAATCTTACCATTTGTAACAATATGAATGTAACTGGGAGGAGTTAAGGTAGGTGAAATAAATCAGAAGAAAAAAACAAAAAAGGAATAAATACTTAAGAATAAATTTAACAAAAAAGATGAAAGATGTATACAGTGGAAACTATGAGACATTGTTAAAATTTATAGACCAAGACACCAAGAGACAGAAAAATTACCCATGCTAATAGATAGGAATAACATATAGAGTTAAAATAATCATCCTACCTAAAACAATATATAGATTTAATGCAACCCCTTACAGAATTCTAATGATGTTTTTCAAAGAAATAGAACAAGAATGCTAAAATTTACATGGAATCACAAAAGATCCCAAATAGCTAATATTTTTTGAGGGGAAAAAAAATAAGGAATACATCGTGTTACCTGATTTAAAACTGTATCATAAAGGAACAGTAATTAAAACAGTGTGATACTGGAATAAAAACAGATGCAGAGATCAGTAGAACAGAACTCAGTGCCCAGAAATAAATCCACACATTTGGTGACACCAAACTATGGTAAAGAAGCAATAGCCATGCTATGGAGAAAGGAAAATCTCTTCAACAAATGGTGTTGGGAAAATGACAGCCATATTTTTTAAAAAGATAAAAGAAAAAGAAGGTGATATGTTCTAGACATCAATAACCCCAATGACAAGGGAAATGAAAGTAAAAATATACAACTGGAACACATCAAATTCAAAAGCTTTTGCACAATGAACGAAAATGTTATAGACTAGAAAGATAGCCAATTAATGCGAGAAGATATTTGAACATCACACAACCATCCAATAAGGAGTTAATATTCTAATATTCAATATTTTAAAAACTCGTCCAGCTTAACAACAAAAAATAGCAAATTGCCCAATTAAAAAATGGGCAGAAGATCCAGACTCTTTTAAAGAGGCTATCCAGATGGTCAACAGACACATAAAAAAATGGTGTAATCATCATCTACTAGGAACTTGCAAATAAAAACCAGATATCATCTTGCACCTGTTAGATAGGCTTATATTAAAAAAGGAGGGGTGCATTAGCAAAGATGTGGAGAAATAGAAATCCTTACACACTGTTGTTAGGACTGTAAATTAGTATGTAACTTTTGGGACAGCAGTACAACTGTCTTCAAAAAACCAAAAACAGACACATGAATCAGTAATCCCACTTCTGGAAATTGATCCAAAGTATATGAAATAATCAACTCGAAGGGTCAGATGCACCACGTTGTTCACTGCAGCTTTATTTATTAAAGCAAAGATAAGGCAGCAACAAAAATGCCCAATGAAGGAGGACTGGATGAAGAAGATATGAAATATATACACAAATAGGATACTATTGAGCTCTGAAAAAGGATAGGGGCCGGGCACGGTGGCTCGTGCCTGTAAGCTTCAGCCTACGAAGCGGCCAGGGCTTAGGGATCGCGGTTCGAGTCCCGCCTGGGGCCTGTAGCGAGACCTAGTTCCAAAAAAATAGCTGGGTGTGGTGGCGCGCGCTTGTAATCCCAGCTATCTGGGAAGCTGAGGCTGGGGAATGTTTTGAGTCCGTGGTACCCCGGGCAACGGGAGCCTGAAGTTCACGGGCAAAAATAGCGAGACCTAGTCTCAAAAAAAAAAAAAGATAAAATTGTGTCATTTGTAGCATAATGGAAGGAGCTCTTGGGGAATGTGAAACAAAATTAGAATTTAAAGTAAAATACTAGAAGATTTCACCTATATGTGTAATATAAGAAACTCAAATGAAAAAAACAAACAAAACAAAATTTAAAAAATCCAGTATAGTGAATATGGAAACTGAAATGAAGTTATAGAAGTAACAAGGTAGGCGTGGGAGTAAGGGTGGAAGAGGTACAACAGATGATAGTGAGTGTTTTGTTCAAGAAAAAAATATGTCCAAACACTGTGGGTATGCCTCCAGCAAAATCCAGATGTAGAAAAATCTATAGAATAAATAGCTAGTATCTTAATGATGAAGACAGAGATAAAGATGGGGGGAGAAGGAGGAAAAGAAGGGAAGGAAGGAGAAAGAACAGGGAAATCACATTTTAAGGCTTTTAAGATGGAATGAGCACAAAAGATTAAGATGATGGTTCATGGGTGATAAGTGGTGGGAGTGTCCTGGGGTAGAAAATGATGCAAAATAAACAAACAAACTTTATCTCCAAAAAAAGAGAAAGAAAGAAAGAAAGAATGATATTTTAAATTAAATGCAAATGGGATGATTGTATACAAGTGTAAAGTCCTTTCAGGTATAACATTTATTACCACCTTTGAATCAGTCATGTTGTGCAAAAATAATATGTAAACCTGGCTTTATTATTTTCCTCAGAAATGTAAAAGCTGAGTGAGAGAAGGTCCTCTTCATTGTGCTAGTAAATGACTTAAAGCTAGAGTAAGAAATGAGAATACAGTTGACATTCTGCAAGAAAGAATAGGCCTATATTCACTTTATCTGAAATAAATGTATATTTGCTGTGCAGAGTAGGTCAAAAATAAATAAATACATAGACAAACTAGCAAATAAATAAATGGCTTTTAAAAGAGAAAGTGTTACACTTTATTTGAATTCTGAGCAATTCAAATTTTAAAAATTGATCACAGAAAAATTAGGGTAATAGGAACCCTACTTGGATATTTGATGATTATCAATTTTAGGTATGTTCAATCTATAGTATGTCAAATTCAAAAGATTCTTTTTCTTGTAAAAATAATTTATTTACTATCTTCTTTTAAATCACAACCTCAGTAAACGCTTATTGGGATACCTCCCCTACCCTCTGACGACCCCTCCATTCACTCAGACTCTTCTCTCTTCGCTGTTTGTTAACATGTGTTAAGTCCATTAGTCTCTCTCTTTCCTGTGGCAGCGTCCTTTCACTGGGTGAGGGACTGTATTCTTGGGACAAGGTAAACCGTGCTGGTAGATTTTCAGTCTTAACCTTGCGTTGGGCAGCCAGCCTATTTTTATTTGTGATCTGTCCATGTTTTCTCTTTGCTGGGTCTTCTCCACTCCCTTCTCTGTGTTGTTTTGCTGCTTCTTTACCTTATAGTTTTGGCATCTGGTTTGGGTGACCCTCACCTCCAGCCAGTGTTGGTAAAGAAGTTTCTCTGAGGGTCCAGGGTACCCGCAATAGACATTGTAGAGCATCTCCTCAATAGACATTTAGAGCATCTCCTCTGCCTCAGTTTGTAACTTTGCTGGGGGTTGATTCCCCCACTATGTGGTGGAATTCTCCCATGGAGTGGGGAAAGGCACCTTGCTCTCTTAGATGGTGTCTCAGAAATGAGATTTTGGCTTCTCCAGTCCCAGTGAGCACAATGGTGTGAATTTGTGAACATCTCATCTCTATAGTTGTTTTTTCCAGTCCCACATACACTGGTTCTCTGAATATTCCATCTCTTGTGTCCTGCTCAGGTGTGTGAGTTGACATTTACCTGGCCCCTCATCCATTCTTTGATGGTGTTTATATTTTATGTGTTATTCTTCTTTCTCCTGAAGATTAGCTGGACTGAGAGTGAAATGGAAGGGGCATCCTACTACACCCTGAATGCCAGTATCTCACAGTCCCAAGCCCCCTTGGGGTGGGGGCTTTATCAAACCATTCTGTGGCCACCCAGGCTGGCAGATGACTGCCCCATACAGTCATCTGCTGGGTCAGTGGGGCTCTCTGGTGCAGGGGTCCTTCCTGGGGTTCCTAGCCACCCTTTTTCCCTCCTGGGAAAGGGATCCCCACAGCCCAGGTCCCCAGGTATGCAAGCAGCCCTGTGGCTACTTGTTGGCAGGCTCAAAAGATTCTTAATCTGTTAGAAATACCTCCTGAAATATTTTCAACTGAATTATGATTCTGTCTGAGATTTGATTGCAAATGATCTGCTGAAGGATGGAAGGGACATGATGAAATTGTATTAACTCTGCAATGGACTTGAGGAAGCTGGGTGATGGACACATGAGCTCATTATTTTATTAGTTACTATTTTTTCCTTGACTTCTGTATGTGATTGATGTCCATAATAAAAAGTGAAAATGCAAGAAAGAAAAACTGGCACAGATACTGTCCTGTAGGACTAGAGTTTACGGGTCTAATTGTTTCTTCCCAGAATACTTTTTCCTGTGTGTAAACACAGAAACAAGTGGAGAATTCAAATTAGTTCTGAAGAAATGATTTTATGTGGTCAGATGCACTTGAATGCCTTAACTACATGAAATGAGGAGTGAGTGAATAATGGTCTCAGTGAATAATTAAGCAATGATTGAGAAAATAGTCTCTCTTCCAAGATTGCTTGTGGCTCTTGAGTTTTCTCTTTATTTAATTTTTCTGACTTTTTTAACTGTCTATCAAATAACAGCATGTCTCTACAATATCTGGTTTCAGAACATAGGGAGCATTTGTTGAAATAAAAAGGTGATTGGGAAAAGTTGTGTTTGTTTTGGTTTAGAAACTGAGTGCTGGTTCAAGAACTCAAAGACCTGTCAGCTCCCAGCAGACACAGAGACGTCCAGGGATAAGGAGGGGCACAGGGGCAGCAGTGAGATGAGGATGCTCCCCCACCATCCCCTGGCCAGAGGGTAGGGATAGAGGAACATCTCTATATTCCTCAGAATGAGGGTCTCCAGGCTAACCTGACTCAGGGCCCAGAAGGGGAGCAGGCCAGCCCAGCAGGACTGTGGCTAGAACTGGAGTATGTTTGCACCAGTTTGAATCTTGGGCACACCCAGTTTTCTGATCAATCAATAACCTTTACCCTGATATGATGTAGGCCTGCTAAAGCCCACAGTTCACCCAAACAACACATGTATCCTATGCCTTTCTGGCACACATAAGGACACATCCTGACCTGGAGCTCATACTCCTGCGCTATTACACCCTGCGAAACCTGCTCAGACAGGGGAGCCAGGCCATCTGCTCAGAGTAAGACTAGTCATGACTACTTAGATGGTCTACTCTTCATGTCTTTTTATCTCCACAGCAGAAGAGACTGAGAAGCGACTAGGGGAACTGGGAAGCAAGTTCCTATGTGCAGGTCTTGGCTGATGGGGTCTGTAAGCTACAGGCCCTTTACCTTTCCTCTTCAGCCTGGCCCATGACTCCTGGCGTAGAGATCCAATATTGTGGGACATACAACCTGGGCCAGGTTCCAGCAGAGGCAGTAACCACCCTGGTGGGGAGGGTCTGCAAGTCTCTCAGCCTAGATCTGCCCTCAGAAGAGCCCAGCAAGTTCTTCCACAGTAAGTAATTTTAGAGAAAGATCAGAGGTGCTTCTTTGGAGGAAACTGCTTCAACAATGCCTGCCCCCTGAGCAGCTAGACAGACACCATTAGGCATGACATGACCATGAACATCAGTGGTAGGCCAGTTACTAACTGCCCATTCCCCAGGGAACAAAGTTCCTTCTTGTAGCATTTGCCTCTCTACCTGGTGTCAATGCCTCTGATGTGGCCAATATCAGGATGCTGAGTGATGTCCCTGAGGACACACAGGGAGGAGAAATTAATGGCACATATTAGTCAGCATTTTCACAGTGCAGGTGAGTGGGCATGATAACCTCAAGAGCACTTGCTGAAAAACAATCAGGAAGTCACTAGCTTTTGAATTATTTCTTACCTTTGTTTCAATATCATTTATCCCAGGAGGTTTCCACAGCGAATTTTTAACAACAGTAATGTTTTAGAAACTGCTTGTGTGAGTCCCAAAATTTTTATGATCAATGCTCATAGGCAAGTTGGAGCCAGTGTGGGCTCTGTCATAACACAGAGGATGAGGCACACAACTCAGAAGGCTGAGCTGGGCCTTGGATATCATATGAAGCAGAGGACAGTGGAAGGTTAGACCTGTGTGGTGCTAAGTTCCAATGGGGCAGACATGCATAAGAGTAGACTGACTCTTAAAAATCAGTGCCAGGAAACCCTGACAATCTACCAGTTGGAATCCTGCGGGCTATATAGGGGAGGAGCACACTGCAACTCAGCTCCTGGGTTGTGGTTCAAACCTAATATGGAAGTCCAGGCTTTGCTTCTGGGCACAAAAAGTCTTGCAGGAAGCTTGTCAGATTGCTCATTCAATTAGAATCAAGGGCCAGGAAATCGTCTCGGCCTTGCCTGTCAGCTGTTGTTTATAGTACACATTATACCTGTCTCTCAGTAGGGCCTCCTGGGTACCTCCTGGGGTTCCCCTGCCTGTGGCCAGTTGTTAATCATTCCATGAACAAACAGCGACTGTGGTGGGAGGTGGTGTTACTGATACAGACTTAAAACATTTGGGTCCCATGGCTCCAGAACCTGTGACCCAGAGATGGCCTGGCTCAGCGCCAGTGCTTGGCCCAAGCCAGCCCTGGGACCCTGCTCTACCCTAACTTAAGGCTGCATTCACTGTGCCTAATTATTGCCTTCTCATTGAACATCACTTGCTAAAAAGTCTACTTTGAGAAAGACAGCTAGATTAGGAAGCAGGAATGTTATCGCAGTGTTGCTGATAACGTTAAAACTTTAGGGAGGCTTATCCCTCCAAGACTCAGTTTTCAAAACTACCCGAGCTGGGCATTCATAAGATTCAATTCCATAATACTATAGAGTAAGTTTGGCAAGGTGTGAACAATTTTTAAATTTGGATGTGTTTAGAACTGTTAGCTATTCTCAGCCTCATGACCATCCGCACCTGCATCATTGGGAGTAAATTTATTGAATGTCCCAGAACCTCAATTTTGGCACCTCGCCTATTGGCACCCCATCACTTAGAAAAGTTCTCAGCAACATGCTGCTGTCAGATGGATGTGGCACCGCACTGAAAAGGAGCAAGGCCACCTGGAGGGGCCCCTACCCCAGGGATGTGGAAGGAGGTCTCCTAGATCATCAGTGCACAAAGTGGCTGCATGTGGGCAGCCAAGGAAAGCAGGTCCCAGGCCAGTGTCAGGTCCTGCAGACCTGGTGGGAGGTGACTGCATGCAGAACCGAGACAGACTTGCTGCATATCCCTGGGAGAATGAAAAAACCCCACTCTCTGGATGTGGGCTCCCAGCCCTGCAGCTCAAGGAGGCTCCCAAGATCAAAGCTCACAAATCTACAAGCACACACATCTCCTAATCCTCCGTAGTTCCTCTGCATTATTCATGATTGAAACTGGCAGTTTCCTGTCCAGGTTCAATGTGAGGCACCTGGGAAATGTTGGATCACTCATTTCTGGCCCTTAATTCAGGGTCTCGTGAAAAGGCTTAATCAAAATTCAGTGTTTCCTACCATACCTGCCTGCAGAACATTCATCTGAAACCCACCTCACCAGGATGAGATCCTGCGCTGGACTAAACAGTCTGCAGGGAGGGGAATTTGGAAAGTTCAGAACTGGCCACAGCTGATCTTCCACATTGGGAACATGTGATAGAATTAAGACTATCACTTGCTTGCTCTTCAGTTGTGATTTTAAAGCTACTCACCTTCCTGTATCTGCAGGCCTCCGTACTCAGCTGGAAGATCATGAGGCACTGTTTCAGAAAACCTGGGATATGTCAGCATCTCTGCAGGATAGCAAGCTGGGATTGCACTGTTTTCTGACTGAAAAATAAGACAAAAACTGAACTTTACTAATTTTTAATATGTAAATTGGCAGTAGTTCATTGCTGTGATGTATAAAGAAATATACATCCACTGGAGGCACAGATTTATAACTGTTTTAGACAAAGGCACTTACCCTGGAATGTTCAGAGAGTCAGCACATAGGTTTGCATTATTAAAGTCTGTCTTGAAAAGAGCCATATGAATCCTTTCATGAGCCATCATTTCTACACTCCAGCTGGGGGAAACCTGGAGGTCAGTTGTCCTGAACTCCTGCTTCACAACTGCAAAGAATCAGATCCAGAAAGATCAAATAACATGACCAAATTGAAATACCCAATTAGCAGCAGAAATCAATCAGCATCCATATGTGCACACATGTGATCAAGTGTGTGCATGTGTATGCACTGGCACATGTGTGCTGATATGCGCACATGCTTAAAATCTTCTCTGCTTTTCTACAGATAATTGCTCTTAAGAGAATCTATCCTAAGGGAATAATTTAAATTACAAAACCAGAGTTCTATATTAATATAATAAAACTATTATTAAAACAAAAACTACAGTATTGTACTAATAAAACAATAATAGCCTGGTATGTAACCACATGATAATGTATTATGTATACATTAAACTATGTTCGCAAAGAGTTTATGTACACAGAGGAAATGCCTACCCTTTAACATTCAAGATTTAAACTCTGCAGAGAAAAATCATGCTTAAAAGTACACAGAAATCCACTAAAACACCAGCAGTGTCCCATGGTGGGTGACAGTATATGGATGGCAATCTTGTCCCAAACACTTCTCTTTTTCTGACTGCAGGGTGAGTTAAAAATCAGTTTCTTCAAATGACCTCCCACTGTTCGCCTCTCAGGCACTACCTGCGGCCCTTGCTCTCCTCCTAGGTTGTGTGGACACCAAGGTTGAGGGGGAGGGACGCAAAGCACACACACATTTGATTATGGATACTTGAGCCCAAAGTGTACAGGGTATGTGCAAGTGTAAATGCTGACACCTGTGCCAAGAAGTGAAGCAGAAAGGCCAAGGCGGCAGCAGCACTGATGAGGGTGAGAGTCGTGAGACTACAGAAAACAAGATGAAATTGCAAGAGGGAGAATGCCAACAAGAATGCCAGCAAGAGAGCCTGCCTCCCAGATTCCCTACCCAGCCCCCCTTGCATGCCAGCCTCCCTACCTGGTGTACCTGTGTGTCCAATTCAGCATTAAAGTCTACTGAGGGTTCCAAGGCTCTCTTTATCTGTCTGCCCAAACAGCAATGAACCTACCTGTCCAGCCAGGAATACTTGGAGAAACACCAACTTTCTACACACATATATAAACTTTTTAAACTGGAATGAAAATGAGAATTCATAACTGGAGATTTTAATCACAGCTGGGAGCAGTTTTGGGGTGATAGTGCTTGTGTCCCATCTTCTTGTCGGAACCCACGGTTGCCCCTAGAGGCATCGAAGTAGCCTAGTCAGGACCTTTTATCAACCTCTCAGTTTTTATTCTCTATTAACGTGTTCATGTGTTTGACATAGTTCTGTCTTGAACTCCCCTTTTTCTGAGGTAGAAGGTCCCATTTTCTGAATTCCCTCTGGCATGCTCTCCATTTCACACTTCAGTAACCACACAGGCACTCAGGTAAACCTCTGTCCCAGAACAAGTAGACTTTCTGAGATATCAAACTTTGAGTGTCCTTTTGTTAATTCCCCTAAAGTATTTTAAGAATCCACAAGCCTTGTACTTTCCCTGTGATCTTCAGCTAGTTAAGGAAGTCAAACCATAAGGCAGGGGTGTTCCTCAGCCCCATACCCTGGCCTCAGGCATTCAGGGGGAACAGAGTTCTCTCTCTACCCCAACCTTTTCTTTTTACAGTCCATAAATTTGACTCAGAGTAGAAAGTGGCCCTGCCCGCCCCTGTGGCCACCTGCAGAGTGGAAGCTGGGCCTTTCCTGAGATCCAGGATGACCATGGGAAAGTTGAATTTTGTTCCTTAAACAACTGAAATCTCTGTTCTTCATTTTCATAATTTGGAGGAACTTGCTTGGTGGGCAATGGGCCCAAGTCATTTATTAGTCACCAGTGTAAGTTCCATGGTGGGCTCGGCTGGTTGCTAGAAGGCCAGCTGAAACCTCTTCTCCACTGAATCCATAACCCTGGGACACAAGGAGTCTATAATAATAAACAAGCTGCAGATGGAGGGTGGGGGTAAGACAGAAAGGGAGCGAGCATAAGTGCCAGGGAACTATTTGAAATAGCCTTGACCCAAACTACTCTGAAATACTCTGGGAAAAAGTATCTGCTGTGTATTGCAGGAAAACACTCTGGGAAGCAGCAAACAGCTGGACAACTCTGGAAGCAAGGTCTTAGTTGCTCTTCTAAAGCTTCCAGAAATAATGAAGGGTTTATGTGAACACCAGGTGCTCCATTAGGTAAACGAAGTTAGTGAAAGCAGGTGGGAGGGGAGACCAGTGTGGAAAACAGTTTGGAGGGATGCCAGCGCTGCATTCTGTGGGTTTAGGGAGCACAGATGTGAACTGCAGGGAGAGAGGGTGTGGGGTGTGCTGCTCTAGGGGAGAACAGCATGGGGTTTGAATGTTGAGTTGGAACAAGCCAAGAATTTATAGGCAAGAGCAGAGTGTGTGGAAATACATAGAAGGGTGATTGAGCACCAAGGTTTTTATATCCACCAAGGTCATTATATCCACAGAAGGCTAAAGAGTAGGAAGGTCAACTGGAACCAAGCTGGGGAGGTGGTCAGCTATGGACATAGTTAGTACCTTTACCCAAGTGTCTCTCTCATAGGACGTGCCCTACTCACTCAGACAAAGGGTGCTGGGCATGGAGGAAACTGGTGACTTTGAATGAGAGATTTCACCCCTCTGGGACCCTTCTCCGCTTAGAAAATAAAATCCAGATGATCCTCTGACTCTAAAATCTGCAGAGCCCACCTTTGCATCCAATTCTGAAACTGTTCTGGTGCTTTCCAAGCACTTCTCTCCAGCGTGAGGGTCATGGTTGATCTTCAGCACTGAACATACTGCACACGTTGGGTGAACTCACGCTATGCGGTCGTGTTACACTCGATTCGGCTGGTGCCCATGGAACTCCATGGAATGTTGGTCCTGGGGCCGTGCACAATTGAATTTAACAGGCACAGATTACAGTCCTGCATGCCTTTCATGTTCTCAGTCATTTTGATCCATTTTTTTCTTTTAAAATTTGGTGCTTTAGAGTCTCTAGGAGGTGAGGGAGCCATAACTCTACTCTGTGCTGGTGTTTGAAAGGAGCAAGCATTATTTTGATGACAGTCCTGGGGCTGAAACCACAGGTGACCACCTGCACCCAGGTGTCTTACTGGAGCAAAATGAAACATCCTCACTAATGTGTTGGCATAGTGTGTACTGCTGAGAGTCCCAGGGAATTCCCATTGAAGAACATGGTATTGTTTGTGGATAGTCTTGCTAATATCTTGGGGTTGTATGAGTACTTAATAATACCCACTGGACATAGTACCAGCCCTTAAAGCAGAGGCTTCAGCCGGGGAGGTCTGAGCCCCTGCCAGGTTACAGAAAGCCCTGGGGAGAGATGAGAGAGATGGGAGCACTCAGGGACCTGGAGCAGCAGCTGCTTGCCCACCAGCATGGTGGCCCAGGGCCTGCAAAGGACACATCTGCTTTGCTCTTAACATCAGTTCATGTCTTCTGAATGGAACATTCTGACCATGCCTAGGCCTGTGATGGGCTACAGCTTTATAAATATTTGCTAGCAATGGCTGCGTCCTGTTGCGTGGTATCTTAATGCCACCAACATGGTGAAGTGGGCTCTAGATTTGCTTGGCAGGGACCCGCTAATTTAGACACTCACGTTGTGAGTCATAGGCCAGGATACAGAACAAGTCATGGTGAGTCCAGGCGAGGCCTGGCTTCTTGGCTCCCAGGACTACACAGAGTGAGGTTGATGGGCAGGTTAGGGACCAGTGGTGTGTGAATAGCAACTTACTTGGGAAATCAAAAACAATACATCTGAAGCAAATCTGCTGTCAGTCTGAAGTCAGTGAGAAGGTCTAAGGTGGGGGCTAGCTAGAAGGGGACAGCAAGAAGGGATGCCCACAGAGTAATTCTTGAACTGGGGTGCATGGAGCTTCTTTCAGAAACAAAACTTCATCTTTGAGCTCTCCAGGCACTGCACATACCCCCAGGCTCCCCATCCTCTTCTCCAAGCATCCAGGCCCCTTGCTTTGCCCTTAAAGAACAAGAACCAAAGTCAAATTAGGGCTAGAGTCAAATGTCCAATCCTGTAAATGAAATTCTGTCCATTTCAATAAATGCAGTGACAGAAGCAGTGGGACTATCTGACACCAGGAGATCCCTCTTGTCCCTCAAGTCACCCCCACACACAGAGATGCAACACTGGCACCTTAGGAACCCATCAATAACCATGTTTCTAATATATTTGCCTGTTCCAGTCAGGCGTTGCTGTCTAATAAGTGTTCCCATGACTCTGATGCAGAGAGAGCAGCATGAGCTACACCAGCTAGGCAGGCTCCCTGAGGATCTCTGTGTCTGCTCCACTCCCTGCCAGATGGCCTCTGTTTCCCTGGGGTGGAGATTGGGATGGCAACCTGTCCTTGGGGCTCGTTGGGGACCTCAGACAGCCTTGTGGCTGCTGGGCTTCCGACTATCACCAGGCACCCCCCTGAGAGGCCCAGGCAGATGTTTGATGGCTTTCACAACCTAGTCCTGGAGTTCACCCAGCATTACTTCACCCACAGTGTGTTCACTGAGCAGACACAGAGGCCTTCCCAGAGGGGAGCAGCATGGGCTCTGGCTCATAATGGATATGAGTGAGGGACATGGCTCAAGGAAGCATGTGTGGAGCCAGAATATTATTGGGCTCAGTATTTGAATACAACATCCAACTTGCTCTGCAATGCCCACCCTCCAAATAAATTGTGTTGTGGTCTAAATGTTTGTATGTCCCCCAAATTCATGTGTTGAAATCTAACCTTTAAAGGGATGGTATTAGGAGCTGGAGTCTAAAGTTTAGGGGTAAATATGGTCGTGAGTCTGGAGTCCTCAGGAAAAAAACTAATGTTCTTATTACAAGAAAAAAAGCTCCCCCCACTCCAGCTTTCTCTAACCCTGTCATCCATGGGGAGATGGGGGACACAGTGAGAAGTTGACCACCTTCAGCTCTGGAGGGGTCCCTCACCTGACCACACTGGGACCCTGATCTTGGACTTATAACTTCCAAAACTATGAGAAATAATTTCCTGTTGTTTGTAAGCCCCCACCCCACCCTCCAACCTCCAGCCAATCTCTAGTATGTTAGTCCATTTGAATGGACTAAGATATCAACTAAACCTTTTTTAGCTTCCACAGCTCCATAGGCAGAGTGACATGTATAGGTCTCCATCAGTGAGTGCCCACTCTGAAGAAGCATCTAACCAGTCTGTCATCTTCTTTCATCATCCTGATTCTCCACAGTCCTGAAAGGTTGTCACTCTGTGCCCATTTTTAATATAAACACACTGAGAACTTGTTGAAATTCACACAGCTAGTGGAGACCTTACCTCTAGCATGTAGGACACTCAAAGTCTTGTTCTTTGGATCAGCCCATCCTTACTTTGTTTAACATGCCCTTTGCAGAGGGAAAGATGTGGGGTGACCCAGGAGACTGAACAAGGACTGAGGCCCCACATAATCTTTGTCAACAGATGAATTCAACAAGAACAGGGAAAATCACTGTTAATAACCCCCACTTTCTCTGAAGAGGTACAGCTCCTCTGAGAAGTGCACCTCCCTCCTATAATTCACCATCCCAGTTTTCTGTTCTTTTCCTCAAAACACTTAGTGAACAGAGCTTTTTCTCCCCTGTAGAGTATCAGTCTAGTGGCACAGAAAAGACACAGACACAGGGTAATTTATGATCAGGAAAACCATCAGGTTATCCCTCCTAAAGACAGTTTATCACCCCCTAGGAATCGCCTCATGAGGACAAAAGAGCTTGGGACCAAATGGGGCGAAACCTCCTCCACTCAGTGATCTCAATCAGCAGCTTCCTCTCCCTGGTTTATGGACAGTAAAATTGTCTCTGGAAAGCAGAAGCTAATTAACTGTAATGAAGAAGATAATAGGCCAAAATTCTCAAAAACAGCACTTTTGGTCAGTGCCAGAAGCTGTCTTATTCAAGTATGAACTTGCGTATCCGACTTCCCTCTAACAAGAGAAAAAGAACAGCAGACTTTAGTGGCCCAAGCACAAATTTAAGACTCAGATGTCAAGTCACAAGACACTTGGATAAGAAAATTCAGAGATTGGGGGTGGAAAAGATAGATGAGTTACCTCCTGCTGTTTCTTGTGGCAGTCTTCCAGCTCAACCTCAATAGCCCTGCCAAGTTCATCTTCCTAAAGTCCCAAGTTCCTCATGTTTTTCTGTATGAGTTGGAGAGTAAATTACCCAAAAGAGAACTTCCAAAATGTAGTGGCTCTTACAAATGGAAGTTTCCTATTTTTTTCTATAACAGGTTTTAAGTATGGCTACTCAGTGGGATCTTCTGGGATCCCAATCCCCTAGGGCCCCAGATACTCAGCAGGCCTCGGTGCTCCTGGATTGCTGACCAAGTACAGTGGAGTTTCCGGAGTTATAGCAAATCCTAACAGGTTGGCAGTAAAGGAAGTTAGACAAGCAGGTGCAGCTGAACAGGGGGGTGGCCTGTCTAGGGTAGAGGTATAGTTGGGGAAGGTGTGGATGCTTCAGGAAGAGGAGCAAGTGGGCAACTCTGGGGCCCATGTTAAGGAATTGGGGTTACATTCTCAATCAGTGGGGCTGTCAGAAGTGAGCAGACATGAGTATGACA
Source organism: Uropsilus gracilis (assembly GCA_004024945.1). Lineage (NCBI taxonomy): Eukaryota > Metazoa > Chordata > Mammalia > Eulipotyphla > Talpidae > Uropsilus > Uropsilus gracilis. The sequence goes on from PVHY01003733.1 coordinate 63,611, forward strand.
GTTACATGGTCCCTGGCAAGAGGGTGTGATCTGGGCTACCTCTTGTGACAGGGCAGCAGAGTACAGCAGGCTATCAGGCACCATGCAGGTCAGTTCTCTCGCCAGAAGCTATGACTCATAGACCAACTGACCACTCAGCCAATGTCCTCTGGACCTCCTACCAGATTTGAATCCCAGGTAACTGGTCACAGCCAAAGACTGGATGACAGGGGACTCCTCTCTGCTTGATTTTGTGTGACAGAGCCCCACTGGTGAGAACCCCAGATCCTAACTGTCCTGCAGCTGCAGCCTAAGATGCTCCCCAGCTGCTTGTTGTCTTCACCTCTATGAAGGTCAGGTCCTGCCCCTGAACGCCCCCCCCCTCTTGTTCTGCTTCCTCCTGGTCCTTCTTCCTAAGTGTTGCCTGTAATAAATCTCTGGTTCTTCTATGTCATTTGGCTGTGGGTAAGGATTGGTCCTCCGGAGCAACTCTAGCACCCCCCTTTAGCTTGTGGGCACCCATCTTTCTGTGTCTCACGTGGTCCCCACAGTGCATGACTATCTCTGAGTCCAAATTTCCCTTTTTTATAACAATACCAATGATGTTGGATGAGGTGGCCACTCTAATGACCTCACTTTAATATCCCCTTTAAAAACTCTATACCCACATACAGTCATATTCCAATTTTAGGGGTATAAATCCACGTGAATTGTAGGGGACACAATTTAACAAATAAGCTTCTTTGCCCTACCTTGAGGAAACAGACCTGATCCCGATGTCATAACACTAAGTTCAAAATGAAAATACTTTCAGATTCTGCTAATCTGCACGGTCCTAAAAGTAGAGCAAAGCACCCCACCCTATGGATCTTTGAGGGTCATTGCCAGGTGGCAGGTAAATCCAGGCTGGGAACAAGGGCACAGGGCCAAAGTCGGTTATACACGAAGTACAAGGGAGGCAGCCTAGGGTGAGACAAACAGAAGAGAAGACTGAGAGGAGCTAGGACAGAAGGAGATAAGAAAGAAGCCTTGGCGCAGTGCTGGTGTCAGGCCAGGAGCACACTGTGCCAGCGATGCTAAGAGTAGATGGTATGGGTCACCACAGGCCAGAGACCAGCCTGCCAGACCCCACAGACAGCCACAGAATTGGAAAGTCCAGTTTCTCAAATGCAAATGAGGTGTCACTTTTGTGTCTTTGGAGATCCGTGTAAAGTATACATAAGGTCCTGGGGTTCGAGGCAAGCAAGAATTTTGGGTGTTCATGCAGACGGAACCTTGTGGCCTAGAAGAGGTGGCACTGGTCTGCCGGGCCATGTCATTTACTCTCTCTGGCTCTCCTGCCTGGACCCTCCTGCTGAACTGCCTCTCTTCATTTAGTCTATAACCCCCCCTTGAATGTCCATTCAGCACTGGGCCCCACTTTAGCCCTTGGGGTCCTTCAGGAAGGAGATAGACACAGCTCCCACTCCCTAGCCGCTACCCCTCTCCTCCAGCCATGGGGGTCAGTTTCTCCACTTCAGAAGAAGGGCAGTATTAGAAACAGGAAGAAAGCCAGTCGGTCACACCCAGCCTCAAAATGAGGCAGAAGGAGAGGACAAAATGGGCAGACGCCAGCAGGCGGGCTCCTCGCTAAAACAACACTTCTTCCTTCCTGTGCCTGGAACAATAAAGCCGTCTCTATGCTAAGTACACAATCCCAGATGGCCCATTCGTCAAAGCATGGAGTTACGCAAACTATGGACTTGTCGAGAGAGATTTGCCACCCAGTGTGATGGCCTGATAGTGTTGCCTTGAGTCCTCTGGCCCCAGCTGCACCTCTTGGGGTCACCGCCACACCCATCCCACATTCCCAGGCCTACCAGTTGGGTTGTCCACCCAGGCTCACTATTCACATCCCCCCAGAGCACAGCAGGTGGGACCAAGTGGGGGATTCAGGCTGACCTGAGCCTCCTTGTGTCAGGTCTCCACTTCCAGGCCACTCTCATCTGCAGGTGGCCAACCATAACTCCAACATTGCTGCCCCAAACCTGTGCCTTCCCCTGATCTTCTCATCTTGTTGCCTTCTCTCCCACATCCACCCCCATCAGCAAAGCCTTGTCCACTTCTCATCACTGTTACTCCTACCTTGCCTTCACATAGACAGAAAGGTCAGTACAGGCCTCCAGCCCTGTGGTTTGTTCTCCCAGCAGCACAAGCAGAATGGTCATTCCAAAAGGTATCTCAAATAATCCCGAAGCCCCAAACAACCTCCGCTTCACACCCTAGAATGTAATTCCAAGTCTTCTGATGGCCCCCCAAACCCCCAGTCTCCTCAGTCTCTCTGCAGCACCTAAGACCAGCGACGGTTTGCACATGAAACTCCTCTAGAAATGGCAGTTCAGCAGCTGCTCGACCAAGTCCACACTTCTCAATCAAAGAAACCATCCAGATGTGCAGATTATTTTTGTTTTCTATCTGCCTGCTCCTAAGAGTGAAGATCGCTGGTGGACAGAACTTGATAGGGGTGCTGTGGTGAAATTGGGGGGCCATGGCCCCCAGCATTATAATGGTGTATTCGAATGGCAGCCAGTGTGCCCTGGTGGGTGGAGACTTGGAGAAAGGAAACCAAGCCTTCTCGCAAGAGGAGAGGAAATTTAGGAGGGAGAGGGGAGGCTGAAGAAGAAAGGAGAGAGTAGAGGAGCAGCAGGGAGGCTGGAGTTCTCAGAGCTGCCACTGCCATGTACAGCCGCAGGACAGGGAAGGAAACCTTGCTCTGGGCTTCCATTCCCAGTCCTGGTTGGTGAGGAGCCAGAGGAAGCATGCTGGAGAAACTTGTGAACTTTGTAAGCTGAATTGGAAACATGGTATTTCAAAACTTGCTTTAACTTTGAAATTGAGAGGTTTGAGAATTGTCTTGAAACCTGAAGAGAACTTGCTGAGTTGCTGTTTTCATGTGAGATAGCTGAAGTCGTTTCTACTGTTGTATCAAGTGAGTCTTGCTAGTTTCAGGCCACTTTAGAGTTGAAGCTGAAAGTATGTTGGAGCTCTGTCTTTTGGAGAGGATCAATGACCGCATCTTGGTTTCTTTGACTTGAAGTGAATAGCTGTGCCTTTGGAAGAAGACGGATGGCACCATCTTAGCTTCTTCATCTTGCTTTAAGGTGCTACAGCTGCCATTTTGTGGAAACATGTGACTGAAGGCCACATGTAGCCTTTTGGACTAGAGACTGGACTATGTGGTAAGATTACTAAAGGGATCCCTTGTACCCTCAGTGACTCTTGTCTATTTTGTCTTTTTACTGAGTAAACCTGTTTTTGTCTCTTCTTAAGGTTAGTGTGGCCTTGCTACTGCTCGCACAGTGTGGGACGAACCTGCTGAGTGGCTGGGCTTAAAGGTTCAGCTGTTCCTGTTTGAAAGTTTAGTTTAAGTTCTCTTCTTTACTTGTTTTAATCACCCAATTTCAGACTCATGCCCACTAGGACATTCCCTACACGCAGAGGGGCAAGCACTCAGCAGTGTCAGATAAGTGAGTATGAGAATGAACTATTGTGCTAAAAGTGTATGGAGGCATACATCCCAGGAGTAAAGACTCCTATTCTGCACAGTAGGGACTCAGTAGCTCTCCCTGGTCCCTCCACCAGCTTGTGAGGAGCTGGAGAACAGACCCACTTTGCAACCTTGATGTGTGTGTCGTCAGAGCCCCACCTGAGTTCCCCCACCAGTTATCAATAGTTCTGTGCTTACATATAGGAGTCAGCCTCCTCAAGGTCCTTGAACTCAATATCCCTCCTGAGGCCTTACTCGACCTCAGGTAAGACAGACAGAAGCAGAGTGGGACTCTAGGGCAATGCCCTGACAAGGACCAGGGTTTGGTGGAGACCTCTCCATTTCTAAGACAACCCTGAGTCATGTCCCATCCAGCCCAGGGGCCCAGGAGTAACCGCTCATTAAGTCACCTTGTCTATTTCTACCCTGCCCCACCCATGTCCTGCTTGTGGGCCTTGGGATCACCTCCCAAGCAAACTACTTGCACCAGCGTCCTTGTGTGAGGGTCTGCTTTTCAGGGATAGGGTTTAGGAGAAGGCACAGAAACTAAGACGGATCCCCAAGCACAGGCCTGTGGTCTCCTTCTGAACTTTGGGCTCCCAACTGCCCTTACCTGAGGCTCCTGTGACAAGATTTTAGTCCTTTTAGCATCACTTTTCTAAAAGAAGCATTACCATGTGAACGATTGTTCAAGGAAGAGTCCCAAAGACTTTTCCATCACTTCCCATGCAGCAAAAAGTTTTTTCTCAGAGGGGAGGCCAATTTCTAGTTGGCAGTCAACTCAACAGCATGTTTTTACAGCAAGAGCTGAAATCACTGGTAGAGTGTTCTCCACGCTGCTCTAGGAAGCTGGTGACAGGAACAGTTTCAGAGTTGGCCCTCCGAGAATATTTGTTGGTTGAATCAGCGAATCCCACAATGTGGAACTGTGGTGGGTTGAATTTCTGGCATGGTTTTGAACATGGTGCTCCCAATTGGTCAATTCTCCCAAATCCTACCATCTTCTTTCCTATTGCCCTTAACATGTCCCCCTTAGGATACTACCTTCTTTCAACCTCCTACTCCCGGTTCTCCTGACTCCTTGTTACCCCTACTCCATACTCATCCTATGGAATGAAGGGGATGACCCGAGGGATCAGTTGACAGACATATATTTTACCACAAACCACAGAGGGTCTACCTTTTCTTTCAGAAAAGGTGCAGGGAACATTAAGTAGTCACTTATGCTACTGAATATTGGCTCAAGAACTTCTAGAAGCTGCCCTGCAACCAGAACTTGGACAGGAAAGAAAGAGGTACATACACTCACTATGACCCTGTGTATATTCCAGGAACCTTCCCCACCAGCAGCCAAGTGGCCATGGCCCTCCCCCTGATTAGCACACAGGGCTTCTCAGTCTCCTGCCTGCAGGAACCTGTCATATGTTCCTAAGATGCCATCCTTCTCTCTCACCCAGTGTTCTCTCCTTCTCCTACCTGCTTTGAAGTGCAACATAAACCTTTCTCTATGATTTCTGAACCTGATGGTAGATCGTTTTTGGGGGGGCTCATGACTCTATTTAGCTTCTTCCCCATGATAAACTTGCATCTTATATTCCTGCTACATTCATTAGCAATTGTTGTGTCACAAAGGAATCCCAAACTCAAACAGCACTCATGTTTTATTGTAGCCCTTCTATCTAAGGGGCAGCTGGGTATTGGTCAGTACCAGCTGGACTCATTCATGCTTCTCCAGGATAAGAGATACACACCAGGCTGATATGACTGAACCCTAATCTCAGTGCACACCAACTTCTGTCCCCCTATCAGGTATCACACCATGCTTTTCAATGTGCACTGGCAGTCAGTCTCATGCCCAATCCCTGGGTCAGGAGCAGAGCAATCACTATCCAGGGTGGAAGATCCCCCAAGATCACCTAGTAGAGTGCAGGGATCTACAGAGGAGCATGCTGTAATTGGCCAATAATGTACCTATCTTGTCTAAAAAGTCAGAGGGTAGACACAACTGACCTGAACAATTTCTACTTCTTATTGGTAGATTCATAATCTGCCTGGAAAGTGAGTTTCTGGTGTTATTTCATTTTGGCCTGGTTTGCTTTTTATTTCTTGTTTCACTCTGTTTTACCATTTTATAAGTGAAGCCACTGGACCCTTCAGAGGGCAGGGAGCTGACTAGGTCTACATGGGGACCTTGGAAGGCCTGGGGTTCCACAAGGACTCTTATTCTCTCCAGGTCTCCAGAGCCTACTGAGGGATCTCCACACTCTTCCATGACCCATCACACTCCACAGTGTGGTCCTTGGACCAGCAACCCGTGGCTGGCTCAGTGTTGTGGCTCACTGCCAATTGTAAATTAATAAGCAAGCCTTTTGAACATTCAAGCTTTCCATGGGGGGACATCATCTGTGTTTTCATGATGGAGTCCAAGGATTTGAATATTTTATCTAACTCAATTTTGTTCACTTTGTCCTCAGAATTGGTCTGCAGAGATAGAACTGTGAAAAATAACATTGTGGGAGAAGTGGAATACTCATGGATGACTAATAGTCCTGATCCTCGTGTGTTGCTCTGCAAAGAAATGTGTGATGTACTTCCTTTGTTAAGGTCCAGTGTCTGGCTTCCAGCAACAGAGGTCACTGTTGTCCCCACACACACACAGCACCTTGTTGGGCTAGTCACAGAGGTAGGCAGAAGAGCAAGGAAAGGGCATTTGGGAGTGTTTGAGATGCCTGCCTGGTTTAAAGAAAAACTGAAGAGCTCCAGTTGTTTGTAAGGTACATGCAGGGAGACATGCCTTTCTCTCACTCTTCCGCGCCACCTCACCTGTTTCTCCCCTCCCCAGGTCTGGGCCACCTCAGATGAGACAGAAGGTGTGAAGAACCTGCATCCCATGGGTTTCCAAAGAGGCTGAACCCGATGCATCCCCATACTGCAGAGAGGCCTGCTTGCCCCACAGCCTCCATAACCCCTTATTGTAGGCATGGTAATGAGTGTGAGGTGTCTCATTGTGATTTCACTATGCATTTAAAGAATCAAAAGAAAAAATTACTCATATGAATCCTGTCCTGGTATAATAAAATGCCACAACCTGGAACTATTATAAACAGCAAAAATTTAATTCTCCTGTTTCTGGAGGCTGAAATCTAGATCACAGTGTCAGCACAAGGTCTTCAGAAGACCTGGGTATCAGGACTCATTAGAGCCACATTCATAGCTAATAGGACTACTGTAACCAGGTGCCAGCCTCTTGACCTAAACACCTACAAAGGACCCCTTCCTAACCACACCTTTGAGGTGAGAATTTCCACATATGAATGTGGGGAGTACACACATTCAGAACATACATTCATACACACAATAACACTTTGAATCTCAAAGCCGTTATGCTTCATGAAATGAGTCAGATCCCAGAGGACACATGTGACTCAGTTCCAGAAGATAAAAAAGAACCTGTAATGATGAAACACTGGTGGGTGGTAGTCTGTGTGTGGGAATGGGAGGTGAGGGGTAGCCTGCAAAGTGGCACAGGATTCTAGAAGTGATGGAAATGCTCAGTGCCCTGACTATGACAATAGCTCCACAGGCTGTAAAATAACTCTTCAAACTCCCTAAACTGTGTACTTCAAATGCATGCAGTTTATTGTCCATAAATCACTCCTCAATAGAATGGATAAGAAAAAAATAGCCTCTATGTTCTAGACACAGGATCATTTTCCTAATCCACACAGAGCCTAATACGAGTAGTAGTGGTAATATAAGTAGTAATAATGCCTATAAGCTAAGTGCACAAGGCTCTATGCCAGGTTCCCTACCTATATCAAATCCAACTCTCACATCAAACCCTGAGGAAGACTACAAATCCCACTGGGTAAGTGAGTCACAGAGGCATTGAGTGACTAACCCAAGATCACGCAACTAAGTAGTACAAGAGCCAAGACTCAAATTCTGGCCAATGAGCTCTGTCTTTGCACAGCTCAGTAAACACATATGTGACATGCCACCAAGTGAAGCTTCTCAGTGAGTGTTTTGGGTGATGCTGATGCTGGTGAGTTGGCAGGAGAGATTCACTAACAGAGTCCAAAAGCTCTGACCTAAAAACGAAGTGTCACCCCCACCCCATGCGCTGTTTCATGGCTCACCTGATCCCAGCCACTGTAAATGTCTCAGGTTCAACCCCTGAAACTCCCCCAGGGGCTTTCTCTGTCAGGAGAGCCCAAGGGCATCAGGAGAAAGAAGGAACTGTTCACATCCTGGGCACAGGCCTGGACTCAGTGAGAGAAAGGCTGGAGGAAAAGCACCCCAACCTCTTCATGCTCAGCAGCATTACAGGGACCCAGTGGGACAGAATCCCACTTGTACTCAGCTTTGACCTAGAGCCTTTCACCCCATCTCACGCTCTCCCCCACACTTCCCAACAGATGTTTCGAACCTTGTGAGCTTCGAGAAAACTATCAGGCCCCAGTTCAAAGGCAGGTCCTATAAATCAGCTTACCCGTGATAGCGAACTTAAAAAAGTTCACTGTTAAAATAAAAAGAAAGGGTGATGTTTGGAATAGAGAAAAATTATTGCAGGTCATCAAGCAAGGAGGCTGGAGAAAGAATATTCAAATCTGTCCCCTATTCAAGAAGGGAATAGGGTAATATGGTTTTTAGGGACCCAGGCTGAGAAAATGACGTTACATTTTATTGACTGAAAAACTACTTAAGAGGAAAAGTATGTGGACTTGGCTCAGGGTCACTGGTTTATCACAGGGCACATCATACATGAAAAAGTATGAAAAGGCTTTTCTCCACATGTCTAAGATTTTGAATCTCTATTAGTGGGTTTCTGGGTAACATCATTCTCTCTCTCTTCAGTTCCAGCGGTCTGGGACTACAGTTCAAGGTTATTTGCTTCTGCTGTGTTGAGGATGTCAGATAAACTGTGTCTGTGTATACAAGGCTCAAAGAGAAAGTTAGAAAAGATTCCTTTTCTTTTTAGGCTCTTGACTTGTTAGCCTCAATTTCCCTGAGTCCATGTCCAGCACATGGAAAATGGACAGATAAAGAACCAGCTAATGGTCATTCAGGGATTGAGGTGGGAGTGGGACATGTGTAATCGGCCTTAGTGAAAAGAACCAGAAAGACAAAACTGTTTGCCAAAACTTACACAAGGCTTAACAATCTAAATAGCTCCTCTTCCTTGTTTAGTATATTTGACTTCCTGTGACACACTTTCCTGTAGTGTCAGAATCCAGAGGAGCTGACGGCAAAACCCAGGAGCCCATCCACTGGTTGCAACACTCAGGTTCCACCCCCCCCCCCTTAGAGGCTTGAAAACACACAGTCTGGACTTAAGCACTTTGAACGGATATGAGGGTGTTAGGTAAATCAAAAGATGTAATTGCTTTCAAAGTTTCCTCACAGGAGTTTTTACATTTTTTAAAATTAATTAAAAATTTTTTTCTTATATCATTGTAGTCCCCATAGTTCTCCCACCACTTTATCTCCTGTGAACCATCACCATATCCCCTTGTGGTCATTCTTGCCCTGTTTTGACTCTCCTTTCTCACCTCCTTTGCTGTATACTTTAGTTCTATGATTAGCTTTCTTTTTTTGATTTTTTTTTCTTGATCTTTTCTTTGGTTTCTCTATATTTTACATATACATGGGACAATCTGGTATTTGTTTTCATCCTTCTGATTAATTTCAGTTGGCATAATCCCTTCCAGCTCCACCTGTGTTACTGTGAATGACAAGTTTGTCTTTTTGATCACTGAGTAATGCTCCATTGTGTAAATATAGCACAGTGTTCAGATCCATTCATCTATTTGGGGCATTTGAGTTGTTCCCATATCCTGGCTATTGTAAATAGTACTGCACTAAACACTGGAGTGCTGATTTCCTCTCGAATTAGTGGTTTTTTTTGTCCTTTGGGTCCCATGAATGGAATCATTGGATCATATGGTAAATCCATGTTTAGTGTTCTGAGGAACTTCCACATGGCTTTCCGTGGAAAGAACTGGTGGCTGGACCAGTTCACAATATCACCTGTAATGTAAGAGGATTGCTTTATCTCTACATCTTCTTCAGCATTTGTTGTTTCCAGGTTTCTTATTTGGGCCATTCTCACTGGAGAAGTGGTTTCTTATTATGGTTTTGTTTTTGCATTTCCCTGATACTCACAGGATTTGAAACAAAATAAATAAGACCTACAAGTAATAGAGCTAGGTATGTTAGTTTTCTTCTTTTTTTTCAGCAGGATTTGGAAATCTTATCCTTGGATCATGTAGTTTCCTCTATAAGTCAATACAACTACACTGAAAAAAATATATAAGGAATAGTTTCAATATTTTGTTCAAAAAGATGTTGAGTATAGCTCAAACTCATTCCCTCTGGGTGATGAAACACACTAATATATTAAAGGCACCAGAAATTTTCAACTAAAGAAAACTGTTTTGTTTTAAAATAATATTTTCCAAACTCAATGGACCATTGAAACCTTTTATTCTTTTTTCAAGTAACACTTATTAATGTCATAGCAGACACTAGAATTCCAAGAAATGCAGTTTGGAGAACCCAGGATGTCACAGGTCAGACAAGTGACTCCATCTACACATTCCATGTTGAGCACCCATGAGCACCATTTAGTGTGTGGCTCACTTATGTAACTGGAACACTCTGGTCCTGAGTCTTAATACAGATGTTTGGCATCATGAGAAACACGGGAAAATCAGCATCCAATATTTGTGCAATGGCGGGGGGGGGGTGAGTTACCTCTTTCAAGCATTCTTTAAGTCCACTAGAGAATAGTCCAATTATATTTTCCCACAAAATGCTATTTATTTCTGCTGTAGATTCAACCACAAGGATATTGTCCAGGTTCCCTGAAGCAGGCACTTATCATAGTCATTAGGCCAACATGGCATCCATGAGCTTAAATTGACCTTAGACTTCAAGAATCTTCTGATAACCTGACCGCAAGTTGGAAATAGGGCCAACATTTCCTCAACACATACCATGACTGGTCAGATCTTCTAAGAATCCCAAAGACTTTCCAATGACCGGCTGCCCTCTTAGGCAATCAGTAGATAATTTTACAAGTGTCCTTCCCCTTTATCTTGTAAGTCCCCGTTTCTTGTCATTAAACTGTCAGCACAATTATTGCTTGTTTTCTGGTTGTGCGGTTCTTGTACTGCTTAATTTCCTGCTTCTTATCTTTTTTCCCACACCCAAGAAAAACAGCCCATACATCAAGTCTGCCTCGGCATGGATTTATTCTGTTTGGAAGGTGAGTCGTAGTGTACTACTCCAGAGTTCACATGATGAGCTGTGTCCTGCACCTGGGAGGGGCTGGGGAACCTCAAAACTGGCATACTCCAAAGGAATCCAAGCATCTGTGCACACAGGGCCTAACACTTAATGTGATAGATCTTTAATAGAATAAGTGCATATAGAGAAAGAAGAAAGGATATTTATTTCTAATAATAATTTACCAATAAAAATTTGTTTCAACTACCCTAGCTGGGCATGGTGGCATGCACCTATAATCCCAGTTCTCTGGGAAGGTGAAGCTAGGGATCACTTGAGTCCACAGGTTTGAGACTACCCCAGGCAATATAGTGAGACCTAGTCTCCAAAAAGAAAAAAAAAGTTTTTCCGGCAACCATCTTCTCATTAGCATATGTCCAGTTCTACATTCTGGAATCATGAGCAGCAAAAGACAGGATCTAAGCCCCTCCCGACAAGTAGCCCAAAGTGGTTGGGCTCCAGGGTCCCAGAGCTTGGCAGCCAGGCTGGCCGTCTCCCTTTCTCAGTGTGGGAGTAGCGCTACAGAGTGGACCCAGCCGTCCTCAACATTGGGATTTTTCTAACAATTCCAGGAACTGAGAAGTTAGTAGGGAGGTCATGGGTGGAGCGAGGTCACTGGCCTGACTCCAGAAGTGTGGCCAAAGATAAGGCCCCTGCAGGCAGTGGCTCACAAGACTGCACCACCCACACTCCTATCCTGGGGGCTTCCTTTGGCCTTGCAGAGTTTAGAGAATCTGGGAGATGACAACCCTGACAATAGAGGGTGTGGTTCCTCCACCTCTAGAAACTGCTGCCTTTGCCTTGGAGATAAGGCCTCTAAGGACACAAGCTTGCAAGGAGCTCAAATATTCTTTTTTTTATTACTTAAAAAATTTTTTCTTACATCATTTTAGTCCCCACAGTTTTCCCAACACCTTATCACTCATGACCCATCACCATAGTCCCTTGTGTTCCTTCCTCCCCTGTTTTGCTCCCCTTCTTTCTCCTCCTTTGCTGTATGTTTCAGTTGTATGATGGCAAAACTCTGCCTTCAGCACCCAGGGTGGCAGCACGTGCAGCAAGTTATGGAAGGAGTATGGTTCTTATCTGAGCGGTTGCAATGTGATTTCAGCTGAGGCTTTTTAAAAGTCTGTTAATCATAAATCCTTTTCTGACTGAAATCTAAAAACAATTGGCCAAAATTTAGGGAACATCAGAACTGGATTATTGTCTTGGTACACAGTACAGTTCACTTCACATATCAAGAGGCATCAACAGGTATGTATATAAAGTCTTCAGCACCTTAATAGGAAAGCAGAGTTCCTGAGCTTGTTCCAAGGAGAGATCAATGTGCACCCTGCTTTTGTAGCATCGTTTACTGTATGAGCTCTGTAAGCAGTTGAAGTTTCTAGAAATCAATCCCTTGCCAGAAAAGTCTAAGCCCTAAAACAAGATTGTATAGGAATCTTCCAGCTGTACAGAATCAAGATTTTAAGATGTCGCAGATAGTCATACCATGTTCTTCATGACCACCAGGGCAAAAATCCACAATTACTCTAAGAATGAATATCTAAAAAGAAAATTAATAACATAATTACATCTGTTACAGGACAATAGTGGGTTTTAAATCATTAAATTTAAATTAATGTGGCAGCCACTATTAGCATAGCTGATGTGTTATGCATTGGTAGTAATATTGAAAAGGAAGGATGCAGCTGGAAAATAAAGCTACTTTCCTTTTGCTTTAGTATTGTACATTTCAAAAAGGGCTTGGTAAAATTATGAATTTTTGACTTTCTGATTATATTGTTTCAGGGTCCAGGTGCACAAAGATTGACTGTACCAGGGAGTGGTTGATGGCCCTTCATCAGGATTCATAGTTGTCTTTCAGGAGGATAGAAGGAGATGAGAAAAGAAAAAAAAGGCTTTTGTGGTGTGTGGGGATTAACAGGGCTCTCTTCCCTAAAGGGGTAGGGGGACAAGAAGGGATAAAAGGAACCTGTGTGAAGAACCAGGAATCAGCCATTTCTGTGGAGCATGAGGGCCTGCCTGGTGTGGGCTGCGGCCTTAGCTTTGGCTGGTGAGAGATATATCCTTCCAGGGCCAAGGGTGGCCATGGGGCTGGCCTTGGGGAACAACATTGGGCTGCAGCAGGACAGGAAAGCAGAGAGGCAATGAGCTTTGCTGCAAACATGCAATGGTCTGGAGAAGTTGAATGTACAAGTCTCAGCTTACGTAAGCTAATGGTGTGTGGTAAAAGAGTTTAAACAACTCGGAGATTTGAACTTTGTGCTGGAAACTGTTTTATCTAGTTTGATTCAAATGTCTTTGGGGAGGCCATTGCTTGCTTCTCAAGCAAGGCTTGAGAAGATGACCTGGTGTTGGTTCTTGTTTTACCTTGGAGTTTTTTTACTGCCTAAAGTTGAGATGGACACCAAAAGAGAAGAGGAATGCTGTGCCTTGGACCACAGCTTTGGAGGAAGCTGGAACAGATGTCGAAGGAAGAAAAAGGAACACCCTGCCTTTGGAACACATGCTTGTGAACTCAGATTGATTGGACATGTGATGAGGTGACTAGGGATTTGACACTTTTGGTCATTTGGTGAGGTGACCAGGGACTTAAGGGGAGTTTTGGACATGTGGTGGGGTAACTGTGTTTTATATGTTTATCTTATAGTACACGTCAAAGGGTAACTAGGGTTTTACATGCTTACTTTGTAGTACTTATGGGGGTGATGGGAACTTACTTGTTTACTTGGTAACAAAAAGTTTGATCACTTTAGGAGTCTGTTCTGGCTTTGAGATTGCATGAAAGGCTGCAGGCAGGAAAGAACCCTGGGGGTAAGGAAGGAGCAGGATTAAGATACAGTATTTTTCTTTCTCTGGTTTAGGACAAAAAGGGCCCTGGGGCAAGCAAGCAGTGGGTCTCTAAGTGATAAAGGTAATGTTTATGTGGAAGCTTAAAGTTAAATAAAGGTTTGTTGCCCTTTTGCATCAGATTAAAAGGTAAAGTTTTTTCTTTGGTTCAATGCATAAACTATTTAGGTATTAGGTACAAATACATTTACCCTAAGAGATGAAAGACTTGTATACTAAAAATTACAAAACATTTCTGAAAGAAATCAAAGAAGTCACGATAGAAATACATTCATGATCATGGGTCAAAAGACTTAATTTTGTTAAGATATCAATACCAGGCTGAGCATGGTGCCACATGCCTCTAAGCAACAGCCTGGGAAGCCATGGCCGGGGCCAGAGATCGTGGTTTAAGTCCCACTGGGGCCACATAGCAAGGCCTAGTTCCAAAAAACTATAGCTGGGCATGGTGGCATGCACCTGTAATCCCAGCTACCTGGGAAGCTGAGGCTGGGGATTGCTTGAGTTTGTGATACCCCAGTCAACGTGTGCCTGCAGTTCCACAGGTAAAAATAGTGAGACCTAGTCTCAAAGAAAAAAAAAATGTCAATACCACTCAAAGCAATCTGAAGATTTGAGGCAATCCCTATCAAAATCCCAATAGCATTTTTTTTTTCAGAAATAGAAGATTCCATTCTAAATTTCATATTGATATTGGGTGGCAAAACAGGCAACACAGGATAGATAATAAAACTTACAAAGAGGAGGAGCTGGCCTTTTAAAACCAGCTACACACCAGGTTCTTCCCACCCGCACATGCAGTAGTAGCAAGACCTTAAGAAGGAGGCAAAAGCAAATTAACTTATTAAAAGGGAAAAACTAACAAAAGTCACTAAAGGGGTACAAGGAACCCCTTTGGTAATCTTACCACACAGTCCAGTCTCTAGTTCAAAGAGCACATGATGGCAGCAGCCATGTGTGTCCACAAAATGGCAGCTACCCCACCTTCAAACCAGATGAAGAAGCCAAGATAGCATTATTGCTCCTTCTTCAAAGGCTCCACTCACTACAAGCCAGAAGAAGCCAAGATGGCACCACCTCAAGATGGCATCATCGATCTTTCTCCAAAAGCAAGAGATTCAAATCCACAAAGAAAACAAGGATCGTATCATCAAATCTTTTCCAAAAAGCACTCCAGCATTTTTTCAGCTGCAACTCCAAAGTGGCCTGAAAACCAGCAAAACTCACTTGATTCAGCAGCAACAAGCACTTCAGACATCTCATGATGAAAACAGCAACACAGCAAGCCTCTTCAGGTCTCCAGACAATTCCCAAGCTTTGCAGTTTCAAAGTTAAACAAGTTCCCAAGCACCAAATTTCCAAGTCCACTACACAAATCACAAGTTTCTTCAACATGCTTCCTCCATCTCTTCAGCCTGGGCCCAAGCTAGGATCTGCACCCTACCTGCTCCCATACCTGGAAGCTTGCAGCTGCTATTGTTCCTCTCTGTCTCTCTGTTATCTTCACTCTCCTCTTCATGTGTTTTGTCCCAGTATCCTCCCTAATCTCCTAATCCCAACACAAGGAGGCTTGGCCTCTCTTCTCCAAGTCTCCACCCACCAATGAATGGATAGCTGCTATTCCAATACAGCACCACCAGTACTGGGAACACAGTCCCCTCATTTTCACCACAGCCCCTAACAAATGAAGTCAAGGAATCCTAAAGAGCAAGACAAAGAAAAAGGAGAACAAAAGTGGTCTCCTATTTCCTGATTTCACAACCTACTACAAAGTTATAGCAATCAAAACTATGTGGTTTTGCCATACCATAGATGAACACAAAAGAATAAAAAGCCCAGAAATAAAATTCTTGTATATATGGTCAAATAATTTTCAATAAGAGTTCTAAGATCATTCAATGGATAAAAGGATATATAGTCTTTCAACAAATGATGTTGGGAAAACTGGCTATTCACATGCAAAAGAAATTAGAGCCTAATGGTTTATAGGAGTTATTTCAGAATGAATCAAAGACCTAAATGCTAGGTTTGAAACTATAAGTCTAGAATAAAATGTAGGGGGAAGGTTTCATGAACTTGGATTTGGCCATGATTTCTTGGCATGACATCAAAAGCACTAGCAACAAAAATTAAAATACAAATAGATCTGCTGGGATACTCAAGATTTCAAACCTTTATACATGAAAAGGTCAAATAAAGTAAAAAAAAATTTATGGAATGAGAGGAAACATTTGCAAATCAGATATCTGATAAATGGTTACTATCAAGAATATATAAGGAATTCCTATAACTCAAGAACAACAAAAGACAAACAGCCCAATTAAAATAGGTAAAAGTTTAAGTAGTCATTTCTTCAAAGAAGGTCCACCAATAACCAACAAGCACACACAAAAAATGTTCTCCTTCACTAATTACTAAGGAAACACAGATAAAGCCTAAGACACCATCTTACCCATTCGAGTGCCTACTATCTATTCCCTAAAAAAGAAAGAGAGGTAAAGGAGGGAGGGAAGGAAGGAAGGAAGGAAGGAAGGAAGGAAGGAAGGAAGGAAGGAAGGAAGGAAGGAAGGAAGATAGAGACCCTGTCTTTTAAAATAAGATGCTGTATTGGTATTAAGTCTGATTGTTAGCACATGACTAAAATGTACAAAAGGACCACAAACTATTCAAGGGTACATCCTCTAAAGGGATCCAGCTACATGCGTGCATAAAGCTAAGGAAGCAACTCTTAGAGTGATAGATCTTTGAAATTACTAATGTGCACAGAGAGACAGAAGAACATCCCTAGTAAGAGTTTCACAATAAAAGACTCAAAATTATCCATTACCTTGTGGGCAAATGCCCAGCCAATGAAGCTTGAATGATAGCCTCAAGTCTAGGTTCCCTTGTGGTGAGGAAAAGCAAAATGAGGGTGAGACAGGTTCTAGAGAGAGGGCTAAAGGAGTCAGACTTCAACTGTATCCAACAATCCACCATCAAGTCAGGACAAGTAGTCATTTGTCCTGTTTCTGCCAAGGATGATAAGAGCAACCTATCCACGTTTCTCACCCACATATCTTATGTGTCTCCGCATGTTTCTCCTCCACATGTCTCCTTCCAAGTCTCTTTCCCAGAAATACCAGGGTGCAATTGGGCCACAGAAGCAAAAGACAGGCCCACCTGCCTTCTGCTCTGAATAGTTTCATCTGACCCTCAGCTCTGTCCCTCCAGCATCCCAGTAACCAGTCCAAGACAGCTGTAGGTAAAGGGGGAGGGGGGAGATGGTACCTTCCCCTTTTATGGAGATTGCTGTAAAGCCAGCTCAGGTCTCACACTGGGCACGTCTTTGTGGGCCGCTCTCCCAGGGTCCCAGACCATCTGAGGATATCAGTGTGAGGAGAGGAAGGCCCTCATCTCAGCTGCACCCCTCAGCCTTGGTGAAAGGACCTATGACCTGCCCTGCAAGACAAGAAATGCTCCCCAGATCCCACAACAAGGGGAAGGATGTGGTTCACTAATGGGACACCGGCACCTGGTAATACCTTATAATTTTTAGATTTCTAACTTCCCAGACTTGGCTCCTTCAAGGGAGCGTCAAACTGCACCTGATTATGTGCTCATAGCCCTTTAGGTAGGGGAACTTGAATGGCAGCTACACTTAATTTTGCATTTAATACTTAGTTGTCCATTGTTCTATTCCGAGCAGTATTATTTTCTGGTTTTATTTTTTGGTTGTTTGTTTTTTTTGAGACTAGGTCTCACTATTTTTGCCCGTGGAACTGCAGGATTTCGTTTCCCAGGGTACCACAGACTCAAGCAATCCCCAGCCTCAACTTCCCAGGTAGTTAGGATTACAGGCATGCACCACCACGCCCAGCTATTTTTTTGGAACTAGGTCTCGCTACGGGCCCCAGGCGGGACTCTGCAATCCCTAGCCCTGGCTGCTTCATAGGCTGAAGCTTACAGGCACGAGCCATCATGCCTGAGCAGTATTATTTCCAACCTACAGATTGAAAGACTTAAAAGTCAAGGTTCAGAATCCTTCCCGAGGTCACACAGACAGTAAGCTTCAGAGGTCAGAAGGCCAGGTCAGTGGATGCTGTGTGAGTTATTTTTGGTTACTTAACAGTCTACCCCAAATTTCAGTAGTTCTGTTCATTTTGTCCAAAAACAGTGTCCATTGTACCATGTCTCTGGGTCCACTGGCCTCTGGGAGTCTCCCATTCAGTTCCTTGGTATCAGGAGGTTTGATACAGCTTGGAGTAGTCACTCTCCCTCTCCACCTGTTCTCCGGCCCATCTTTCCATGAGGCCTTTCTACACAGCCTCCCCTATACTCTCTCTAGCAGATGGGTCAGGGGTCTCAATAATAAGGGTTTCAATCTGCCCAGTCTCTTGAATGCAGGCTAGTACTGACAGAACATTACTTCAACTGTGATTCACTGGTCAGAGGGAGGTAGAAGACAGTTTAGCTTCCAACCAGAGGGGCCACAGGGGAGCCTGAACTCTTGGTGGGGGGCGATTCTGGGGCTCTTTCTGGAAACCAGGTGTATGCCCAGGCCTGTGTCCTGACCTCCCTGTGGTCTATGAAGGGAGCAGAACTGCACCTTCTCCCCACATGCACAGCAGAGTTCCCAGGTGGTTGTATGTTGGAGGGGCATACCAGCAATCAGGTCTGTGAAACAGAGAAAGTGATCTCATTCCACCCCTCCCCCCCCTCACCTCAGCACTCTCCTTCACTCTGGTGGGCTTGGAGCCATAAAGGGAACAGTTACCCTTCTGCTCAGTCTAGCGGTCCCCCACATCATTTTCCCTGTTGACAATAATGAGGAACAACCAGAAAGTGATGACAGGACCCTCCAAGGTCATGAGCAGGACGTAGATCCCTCCTATTCATGACTCCCTTTCTTCTTACCACTAAGTGGCAAAGCCAAGGACACTGGGAAACCAAAATGGCCATCAAGAAAGGGGAAGGGCACTCCGGCTGCATGCATATTTGACAGTGATCCTCCTGGGAAGTCAGACGGAACCTGATCAGAGGGAAGCAGAAACACTGGGTCCGTTTTAGCCCAATAAAGATCCCAAGAAAAGTCCATGCAGATTTGGGGAGTAGGAAAGACACTTCCCCATAGCAGGGTCTGTCTCTGGGATGAGAGGAGACAGTCCCAATGGGGAAGGACAAATGAAAGCAAGAAAACCTATGGACAAAGAGGATGTTAGGGGGCCGAGGGTATGAAGAGCCTCAAATGTCAGGCCAAAGTTTTCAGATCAATATAACACTTCCTCCCATCTTCGTTCTACAAGAAGCCCGAGAAAAGGTTTATTGGCGCCTTTCCTCCATTTCTGGGAGAAAAGTTCTCCCTTTGTCAGGAGGCTGTGCTGTCAATGTAATGGGTGAGCCCCTCACTGGGCCGAGCAGGCAGAAGAACAGCTCTTAATCTCTTACCTCCTCGAGATGCTTGCT
Source organism: Uropsilus gracilis (assembly GCA_004024945.1). Lineage (NCBI taxonomy): Eukaryota > Metazoa > Chordata > Mammalia > Eulipotyphla > Talpidae > Uropsilus > Uropsilus gracilis. Next base: position 82,704 of record PVHY01003733.1, read on the forward strand.
ATTGTACACCTATACTGACTTGGCTTCTTCTCTCCGAGCAAAAACAGAGGGCTGTGTAGGCTTTAATGCTGCGGTGTGAGTTCACGTATGGGCAGCAGCTCCATGGCTGTTCAGTGCCAGCAGCAGCTAGATCATCGTGTTTCAGGTCTGCTCTTATAAACACACAGGTGCACAAACAGACCAGCACAGGAAACCCTGCTTCCTGTGGACATGCCTGCAAGGGGCACTCGCATTTTTCATTTTGATAGATGATGCATTCATTGCTCGTGGGAAGGCTGTGCTGGTTGCCACCAGCCCTGCTCACCCCACCCCTCCTGTTTGTACCAGGTAGTAGTTCCTCTGTTCCTGTCTCCATCACCTGCCCCTCAGTCATGGGGTTGTTGATTTGTAATCATGAAGCATGAATTAAAGAATCTGTTTCTTGAAGTTGCATTTCCAGATGCATTTTGCACTTGGTCATTCTTTCAAGTGTTATCTTTTCTTTTTAGAACATAAGGATGACTTTTATTTCTACATAGTTAACATTTTAATCTTATGTTCTATGGCCTATGTCTCAGCCCTGCTCCTCTTCACTCCAAAACCACTTATTTTTCTAATTTTCCTATTTTTCTTTCTAGTTGTTTCCAGATTTGGTTTTTAAAAGGTCTGTATCATGCATTTTAATGCTTGGCCCATACCAAGCAAGGTTGGAGCATCTTGGTCTTAATTTGGCCAGATATTTCCCACCTGCTGCTCTTTTCCTGCAAGTTTATAGCTGATGTTTTCTTTTTTGGGAGGGCATGTGTTCCTTCTGATGATTTCAAACCTTTGAATTTTATTTAATCTTGCTGCTCTGTTTGTTACTCTATTGCTCTGGGAGGCATATAGCTTCAATTTAGATAGAATTTATCGCTGCCCCACTCAAAGCACCACTTCAGCTACTTCCCTCTATTACTCAATTTTACTTATTTATTATGTTATTTGTTAAAAATTCTTCTGGTGTTTACGTCTGTCCTTTAAATATGATTTGATTTCATCTACTTTAATACTTTAGAACCCCAGGGACCTGTAAGGAGAGCTTTCAGATGTTCATCTTGGAACTAGGAGTTCATAAGATTGTTTATCTAAAAAGAAAATCCAAAAATGCACTTAAACATTGTTAAGCTGGGAGACGTGAGCCATTATGACATAACATAATGATCTAATACTCTCAGCTAAAGCTGGGGAGGTGTCCTCAGAGCCACATTTTCCAGGAACAGTGCTGACTCGTCCTCCCCCATCAGTAGGACATTCTCAGGGACTATAGACCAGCTTAGGCGGGCGTCACCATGTGTGGACCGGGCTGCAGCCAGGTGTCCTGAGCACACCCAACCACTGAGCTCCCAAGTACTTGCACCCAGACAGTGGCTTTGAGTCAGCCCAGACAACTTCGTCACAGTCATTCAGTGGCTCTCAGGATCAGAGGGGCGAGGCAGGCAAGAACACTGCATTCACCTTCACCCTGCCTTTGGGGGGTTATGTCCATAAGTGGGGTCCAGGTGCAAATGCTGTCCTGGCAAAAACCTTTCTTTCCCCCCATGTTGCCTCCCAGACATCAACACTAGTCCTTGTCCAGGGACAGTGACACCTGTGGGTCCTCCCTGAGCTTCTGTGCTCTGCTTATAAATACAAATGACACCTACCTCTGGCCTCTGGGGCTCACTGTATTTTAAGAGCAGATACCAAAGCAGCAAAGAGTAGCCACAGGTGCCAGTAGGTCACATTTGCTCACAGTAGACATGGAAAGGAAGAGTTGAGACATGAAGGTTTTGAGGGCTGGGCGGACAAAGACCAGGCAGTAGGGTGGGGTCCCTCTGCCACCTGTGCCCATGAGGTCATAGCTTTCCCCACATCCCAGCACCTCTTGTTAGAATGCTTTGAAAAGGGCACTTGATATTTTTTTATATTAAATAAGTTATTTATATGTAAATTTCACATTTTTGTATATATCCCCAGGGCTCGCCCAAAAATTTGACAGGGCTCTGGCCCCTCAACAGCCCATGAGGACTAGGGCCCTCCTTCCCTCAAAGTCAACAGAGAATGCACTTCAGCTCCAGAGAACTGAGGTGAAGAGAGGAACAACTTGGAGCCATGCCTTCATTCGCATTCATTCACTCAAAAGCAGCGGGTGTCCGCTGTGCTCTACTAGGGACCCAGCAGTGAGGAAGCAGGGCCATCACCACTTCCTGCTTAGGTCTTGCCTTCTAGTGCAGTGACAGCCATCATGCAACTAGACATGGACATCGGGTCAAGGATGTACATTCTATGAAAAAAAGGGGAAGAAGCAGGTGACTTATGAGGAATGAGTGTGGCTGTTTTGACCTGGGCAGTAAGGGAGGGCCTGACACGGCAGCATTTGGGCTCGGGGTGTCTCGTGGTAACAGCATTTGTTGGACAGGAGCCCCTGACACATTTCAGAGTACAGAACAATGCTCTCTGCAAGAGCAAAGTTGATTCTTCTGATCAGGTCTCGTATAATTTCTAGTTTCCTATAACAAAACTGGTTGCAGAGAAAATGAGCCAAGCATGGAGAGGACCTCATGATGATGTTTGAGTCAGCTGTGACAGTCCAGGGAACAGGTTAGAGCAGGGTCCATGGGCAAGTCTACCCAGCAGGGGCCTTGTCTGGTCTGGCCAGCTCAACTTTGCAGCCGCAGACAGAGGATATTCTGCAGGAGATGTCCCCAGAGGTGCTGGGAGGTGACCGGAGGTGTCTCAGGTAAGGCCAGCACATAGGACTTGCTGCTGCCACAGCCAACTAGCAGTGCAGACAGGGCTCAATAAACAGTTGTTGGACAAGTAGAAAGAGGTAATTGTCTTTCCTTCTCATAACATCTATTTCCTATAGGTGCCTTATACATGTATAAGAGGCTCGCATGGTGAGAACATTGTGTTGAAGGGATTTGTGCTGGTGTTTAGTAGCAAATTGAGCCAGCAAAGTATGACCACTGAGGGAATGGGGTCTTGTACCTCAGCAACACTGATGACAAGCCCCAAATTTCTGTACCTGTTACGTGATAATGCACTTCTGGATGACTGAATGTCTAATATTTCACTTTCATGAGTCTTTTGATTTTTTTTTCAATTTCTGCATGTATCACTTAAAGGTAAACGTTTCACCTTCATTATAACTCTCTGATTTTCATAAAATAAAATCCAAAAGCCGGAAAAGCAGTCATCTCTGCGTTGAACAGTCAGGAAAACCTCCGATGACTCAGCACCACTGAGCAGGCAATTTCCCGCCGGATCCCAAAAGCCTGTGCTGGCCCAGTGCTAGGCCAGGCACAGTGGCACAGGCAGCAGATCCGAGTGGCACAGTGACTGCTTGCTCTCCTTGGGAGGACACAGAAGCACAGACAAAGGCGGTCATATAAGGAATTCTATGGCAGGCATTTGGGGTGTTTTGTGATAAACCTTATAGTTACCTTGAAATAAAACTGTTTTGAATGCTCACAAAATTTCAGTTCAGTCCCTTGGCACTGTAGTACCTGGTAAAAGGAGAAGTATAAAATCCATATCTTTGTATATTTTCTTTTGTGAGCTGCAGAAACAAGTTCTGGTGTTATGCAAATGATAAACACTTACAGAAAGTTCCACTTACGTGAATAGCAATGATGCTACCCAAACTGTCAGGTAAACAATAATAATCTAAGAGCTGTTGGAGTCTTACAAGTTAGTGATTCTGGAGGAAATTCCATTTTCAAGGATGAGAAGGTATGTATGTATATGTGTATGTGTGTATGTAGTATGTGTGTGTGTGAATTTGAATTCATGTCTATATGTGGGTGCATGAAACATCTTTGAAATTCTGGCCTACCCTCACATCGGCCCCATTTTGGTGGAAATCAAACCCCTGCCCAGCTGGGAGTCATCCTTGGCTATAGGACTGGTAGAAGACTAATTTAGGAATTGGCGTTGGATGTTCAGGTGAGATTTACAACAAATTCATCTCCAGTGTTTTTCATATGGTGTCCATCAGGTGTCCAGTCCCTTGGTCTAAGGACATCCTGCATGGTCCTGTGTATTTTTGTAAAAATGTTCCTTTAAGAGACCTGGCAACTCAGCTCTGAGCTGGTGTAGCCACCTGGATACTCCCTGACCCACCTACTCAGAGACTTGCGACCACCACACCGAATGAGCAGATGAGTTCTTTTAAAGTGGGCTCCTTCTCTCTCCCAGCACAGTGAGACACCATTTCCCAGATCCCCAGGCCTCTGATGGCAGGGCTTCTCATTCTGGGATTAGACTATTTCTACCGAGCTACGGGACAGATGTGGAACTGGTGTCCTCCCAAATCCAAAGCATCTACCTTTGTCACCTTGAGTCCAGATGCCCCATTGCCCAGGGTAGGGTAGATAGGCTAGGTCACACCAAGGCAACATGAGCCCCAGGCCCAGGAGAACAGCAGTCATCCACTTATATCTCTTTTTTCTTCAACATAGGTTTTCCAATTTGCTCTGCAGAACAAAATCATTTGTGATCTCCTTGGAAGATACAAAAGTTTCTTTACCCAATAAATGTTCTCTGAGTTGGGGGTACCCTGTTAGTTGGTCAGAGTTAAGCCTTTAGGACAGAAAAATGTTGCTCAGACCAGCCAAATTCCAACTCCAGGACTGCTCAAGTCAATAGGCTCCCTGTTCCTCGCGGACACCACGGGTTCCAGTCAGGAGTGTCAGGCAACAGACAGCAGCCACGTGGCTGTGGAATCAAGTCAACACTGTGGCAAAACCAGAACAGCACTGAGGGATTGTGACTGAATGCTCATGTATCTGCAGGAGGGGAGAGGGAGGCAGAGCCTCTCTGAAGAAGGCCCATCACATCAGAGAGCCAGGTTGCAAGAAGGAGCACCCAGAGGGAGGCTAAGAGGAAGGGAGAATCCAAGCCAGAGAAGGCTTGTATAAAGGACTGGTACTTTTAATGAAGAGAAGGAAGGGGAGGCCACAGGTTATAAGTGATGACAGAGGAAGCCTGAGAGGACAGTCAGAGGACGAGCAGCCAAGGAGGCTGACTGAGGCACACACAGAGAGAAGACTGCAGGAACTTGCTGAGCTGCGAGACTTTTAAGAGAATCTTGAAGTAGAACAACTGGGAGGTGATGGCAACAGTCAAGGATCAGTGTCAAGATAGAATGAACATGGGGATGTGGTCAGAGGAAGTGATAGCAGAGAGCACATGTGCTGTGGGCTCTCAAAGACCTTGATGTCCTGTCACTAAGTTGTAGGGGCAAAGACTATACCCTAAACCTGGCCTGCAGAGTCACTGGGAGGGGGGAGTCATGTGGTTCAAATCATGCAATATAAAATAAGTAAAATTAGATTAAATTCAAACAAGAATAGCTTGTGCAATATATTTATGTATGTCTTTATAAATGGGGGGATTTTATTTAAAAGAAAGACTTCAGATAAACATATCTGAGTTACATTGTTTTATCTCTGTAATTATTTATGATATGATGTACATAATTGATCATATTTTACTCAAGCTTTGAATTTTAGCTTTAATTCTCTGAAATTTGATAAAGATCTTCTACTAAGAATCTATTGTTTATTCATTCCAATACATTATTACCTACCCCAGGTCTGGCATCAAACAAGTGTTTATCTATGTTTAATTAACAAATGGGTGTTACTGGATGAATAAAAGCACATTCCAAAGATCTCAAGAAACTAACAGGGCTAGATAAGACATGATCCTGTCTCTTGGAGAGTCAAGTTGAATCCCAACAATTCCTCTGCTTTTCAGAAGACAAATAACTCGTCTAGAAGTCTTCTTCTAGGAGCCAAACCACCTCTGGGCAGAGCCAAGATAAATCCAATGTAATACATGACCTTATCCATCCAGACCACACAGATTTGCAACATCTTCCTCATAGGCCCCTGGTAACATCCACTCCAATTAATCAGATATTCACACCATTATAACCATTTTTCTCATCTTTCTTTGCATATACTGACCTGTCCTGAGGACTGGTCTCAGGTGTTGGACATTTTCTGAGGATCAGAACCTGGGATTATCCTGGATCTGTAGGACCAGTGAGGATGTGAGTAAGAAAGGACATTCTGAAAAGAGAAGCAAGGAATCAAATTTGTTGCAAAACCTCAAAGGTCAAAGAGAAAAATAGAATGTTGTAGGGAACTTTGGAAGAAAAATCCCCACCTTCATCTCTCTTCCCTCCATCTTCTTTGTGACCTCTCACTCCAGGTCTAGCAGTTAGCAGACTGTCAACAATTAAAGACACTGCCCAGTGCAAAGTTGTTCAAAATTCTAGGAGTGAAACAATGAGCTGAGTTCCATATCACTCCCCTTGGCAAACTTTGAGGTGTTTATTGAAAAGTTTGTTCAATGGGGCTCCACCCATACTAATTCCCTTGCAGACTCGCTGAGTTGGTGCCCAGGAATCTGCATCCTTGGAATGCACCCCAGACCATGTGGATGCCAGCAGCCCCTTGACCACAGTCCTGCAGCCCCTGAGGTGATTCTGAGGCTGTGTCAGCTCTCTTATTCCAAAGAATTCCTCTTTGCTGAAGGATAATTGTTGGCATGGACCAGTCGGCAGAGAGATTTGAGCAGCGTTACTGCAAAGGACCACATGCTGCAATTGCCCCCTTCTCTGATAGATTCCATCCATGATAAGTGAGGGCATGGGGCACAGGGGGGGGCATTTTATGATTCGAAAACCCAGTTTCCTTTCCATCCATTTTAGTTTTAGACAAAATCTTTCTCATCGCTCAAGAGATCAGAATTAAGATGAGGACTGGTTACTGGTTGTCTCATGCTACTGGATTTGCAGGGAGGAAGAAGTTAGTGACAGGCAGAGGCAATCCCACCTATTTGGGGCAAGAAGCATCAAGATCTTACCCCTCTTAAAATATCAGGAAAACTCTATCTAGGCTATTGGTAACATGCTCAAGAGCAGAGATAGACATCAGAGTAACTCCTGAATCCTCATCTGGAACGCCTTCCTCCACCAAACTGCTTCCATATTGAAGCTACATGCCAGGATCACTGAATAATGGTGAACCCAAAATCCAGAGAAAACCTTAAGTCATGTTCCTATGCTCTAATCCAGAGCTAGAAGGGAAAGCAACCAGAAGGAATGTGTGAAAGGTCATATCTTAGACAGATCTATCTATAAGTTGCTACAGTCTTATCTCTGCCTGTGTGCCAGTGGAGTGCCAGGCACTTTATAGCTCACAATACAGATGTATAGCCAAGGGAAGACATTGCAATATATGATAGAGCATGTGTAGTAAAGTTTGACAGTGTGATCCCATGTGACTACATGTACTCACACGTGTGCTCAAATGCCCAGAAAAGAGTCAGGTCAACCCCTATTTGTGGGTGATGGAATTTAGGGGATTTTATTTCTGTTTTCGTGATCTGGCCTGTCTGCACTGCTAATTTTTCTCCCACCAATGTGTTTCACTTGGGCAATAATTCACTTTTTAAATAAATGGAAGCAAGTATAGTTTTGTTTCCTGTTTAAAGTGCTACATTTCAGTCATCCAAACAGCCATTTGTCTGAGCCATGGCCCCCTGGGGACTACCCCCACAATTAGTTGTTCATCCTACCCTCTCCCCTCCAGACCCCAGGATTTCCTTTGCTGGATTCTGAGCTGCAGAGAGTAATCGAGGTGACAAGTGTGACCAAGGGTGACCAAGGCCCAAGAAAGAAGCTTTGTCATGTGCAGACAGGAAGTTGCTTGGTGTTTGCACTGGGGTTACTCATGTGGTTTGCACAGTCAGGGTTCACTGCTTCCCCTCATTCTGATACTCAGTTCCTTGGGCAATATCAGGACAGGGGTTTGTTGTAATGACAGTGATTAGTCACTGAGTTGAGGTTTGGTTGTCAAAAACAGAGCAGGGAGTAGAAAAACCGCATAAGGACAAGGCAGTGAGGCCCAAAGGGTTGTGGGAGACTGTAATCCCTGTGGGGACAAGGAGTTCACACTGTGCCCCATTCCAGCCACTAGTCACACCCAGCACTGCCTGTCATACTGCTAGGTGCATGTCTGTTCAGTGAGCCAGTGGCTCTCCAACCTGATGATGTGGTCATTTCCTCCACAACACCCCTGGCCAATGGCTCATCAGCCTTCTCTTGAGCACTTCTGGAAACATGCAGGAAGATGGCCTATTTGACAGCCAGCCCCTTGGAAGAGGGGTTCTCACATCTGAATCAGAATCTTCTTCGGGATAGTTTAAGGCACAGATTTCTGAGTGCCAGAGCTCCTGATCCAGCAGGATGGGGGTGGGCACAAGATTCTACATTTCCAACAAATTTCCAGAAGATGTTCCAGAAGATGCAACTGGTTCCAGCACCACATTCAAACCTCTCATTTTCAGACTGTTTATAGCCAATAATTTCCCTTTATTTCTGCCCTATATCCAGAACTTATTGGGAAATCAGAGTCCTCAAAAAGCAATACAACACAAATACACACAGATTTCTCACACATGTAGACTCATAGTCACACACATCTCACGTATGCATGTCATACACACATGCACACACAATTCACACTCATAAATCACATACCCACACAATCATACAACCACACAAACACTTTCACATACACATACACATACACATGTATATATTACTCTAATTCACACACATGCACACACACAGAGGCTGTGCTAACTCTGACCCTCAGAATCCTTCTCAACACCCACCCACAAGCTTCTCCTGGAGCGAACTCCTGAGAGAAGATACACACCTTTTGCAGAAGCTTCGGAATTTTAGTTGAATCCACCATGCTACAGGTTTCAAAGACATACATTCTGCAGTGGAAGACTTAAGGGTCTATGCAAGATCTGACAGGGCAGAGAGAAGACCTGCCTGTAGGGGAAAGATGGGGAAGGTCTAAAAAGATGGCCAGGATAGGGCCAATGTGTGCAAGTGAAGCATATTCAGAGAACACAGTTGGGGAGCAGATGTTGCAGGGGAAGCAAAGAGGGTGAAGAGGAGCAGAAAGCAGCACTAGCAAGGAGGTCCAGCTAAAGTCAGGGACTGGATAGGCCTTACTTTTACATAAGATTTCAGGACCTGAAGCATTTTATTCTTTCCAGAGTCACACTTGTAATCTGTGAGTGAGCAGTCACACCTGAGTCCCATTATGCAAACCACATGAGAAAGTCAGGCTTTTACCCCATCTCTGAGGAAGGGACAACCTGTATGCATAGGGAACCAGCAGCCACCTTGGACTCTTGTCCCAGAACTGAGCTGCTCAGAGTCCATGGCATCTTTAGGACAGATTTTACACTTGAGGGAAGGAGGGGCAGGCAGAGTACCACAGGTCCCCTGCCACTGTGACATTATCTCCCAGTCAGCACCAAGAGCCTAACCCTCCCCTCTCAGTCTATGTCGGCAGGAAGCAGGTCCAGCTCCTCAAGATGATCAGTGAAGCCACCCCCCTCCCCCACTTCTGTAACTATAAGAAACACTCTTCACAACAGTGCTGAACTAGTATCTCTTCTGTCCCAAACACCCTCTGGATACTCCATATCTGACCTTCTAGAGTCAGTTCCTGGTTTTTGAGCACTGGGCATGGGGTCTGTAATATAACCATCCTTGTCACCCATTTTGGGGGATACAGCAAGCTCACCAATCTGCATATATTCTTTATTGGTTCTCCAATGACACAAGCACATCAGGCAGGGCAGGGCCAGGGTCAGGGCTCGGTGGCAGGTGAGTCTCCACCCCACAAGGACTCTTCACACTCTTTCTCTGGCCAATCCTCACTCTCTCTGGGCTCTCTATTTAATGTTCTCTCATGCTCCTATATCCCCTCTCTCCTAGGCCCAGATGTGCATACCCTGGACCGCACAATCATAAATAAGGAAGACACAATATCTCAAGGATGGGCATACACAGTAATAGAGGAAAAACCCTAACCAAATCATTTACTCTACAGAGTCCCTCCCACAGCCATGGGGTCTTCTGACAGGGTGGACTCTCAGGGGAGGCTGAAGAATTCAATCCAATATACTTGATCATAAGATCCACCTGGGTGTGTGTGTCTGCTGAAATGTTGTCAGTATAGAGCACACCACTTTGAATCCACACCAGTTACATCATGATAGTTACTTGCCCATCACCTGATGACTGGCCTTACCTTCCTTTGAATGGGTACCTCACCCTCACAGGTAGAAGACATGTCATCAGAGCCAGAGTTGACAGGCAGCAGAGGGGCATTGCACCTCACAACTCTTCTGTTCATCTACAGTTGTCTCAGCTCCAGATACAAAGCAAACCACTCTAAACTTACTGAACCAAACTTAGTGTATGATTGCTCACAGGTATGGGCTGTGATTCTTTCACCGTGGGCACATCCCCAGAAGCACACTGGGATGGGGGGCATCCATGGTGTCACCATCACAGGCCTGTGATATGTCCCTGGGGGTGTGGGGTACAGAAGCTGGGTTTAGACAGGAACATCTTGGTGCAGCCTCAGATTCTCTCCTTCTCCACATGGACTCCCAAAACACAAACAAGGCTCAGACCTAGAGTGACAGGGTTCATTAATGCCACAAGTCTGGTCCAGACTCATCATGGAGGAGGTGACACAAGAGCATTCACCCTGGCAAGCTATTTGGATAGTTTTCCTCCCAGTGTCTTGGATCACTAAACAAACTGTTTCCATGGAAAGAGATGAGAGTCATGTACTTGGTGTGGTGGCAACCTTATCAAAGGTCTTCTTGTTGAGAATGTTTGGAAGACACTAGGTGTAGGGCAAATGAATTGATCAGGCTTTCCCCTCCATTAGTCTCTGTGACCAGCTCTTGTGGTATTGCGCCCGCCCCATCATTGTACACCCACTGGCCCAGTGGGTTTGTGCATGTGAGTGGGCACAGCTGGGCCTGGGAGGAAAGGATAAAAGGGTGGCATCACCCCAGGATAAGAGAGCCCAGAGAGAGAAAAATGCCAGAGAAAGTGACCAGAGAAAGAGTATGAAGATTCCTGGGGAGCTGGGGGGGGTGGCACACCTGTTCCTAGCACCCCCTGGGCCTGGCCCTGGCCCTGCCCTGCCTGAGGTGTCCTTGTAACTGCTAGAATCAATAAAGAAACTACCAAGAGCCTGATGTCCACACTACAAGTGACATCACAAACAGGTTGCTTACACTGCACTAGGGTAAGACAATTCCTCACCTCTGCTACCTAACAATCCTGTTGTGTTGTAGCTTTAGTGTGCCCCTGAAGACCCTGACTAGGGTTTTATCTTTGGAGAACTCCACACTCTGTTTCAAATGCCACCAAACTAGTGACTCCCTTTAGAGGAAGAACTTGCATCAGGGGTTCACTATCCTTTCTACTGCTGTCACCTCATGTCATGCTCTGACAACAGTTGTCCCATCCAAATAGGGCAGAGGGGACCCTTATAGTCAGCTGGTTCACTGTTCAATCTTGCATGGAATCTGTGGTCACTTAGCTAAGAGTGTCTATAAACAGCAACCCTTAGTCAAAAGTACAGGTTCTTGTGTCACGGACATCTCCCTGACGTCCGTGTGCCTCCCCAGGGACACAGTCTTCCTCTGAAGCAGCAGCTCCACAAGATTGTTGCAGTCACCCATCCTGGGCACAGTGCCTGCGAAATGTGACTCAGGCATCAGACTTCACTGGGGGAGACAAGTCATGGTTAATAAGCATTAATCATGTAGCCTTTAAGTAAAATGGTTAAAAAAACAACTGTGTTTTCAATTAGAAATAAAAATTAAGCATTTAGAATATATATAAGTGAATATACTTCCTGAAAGTGAAATTACTATTTTGGAAAAAGGAACAAAGGGCACATTTTCAGAACTTTTCTTTGGGTCATGGAGCAGTGTCTGGGATTTCTCTTTGGAGATCAGTGATGGAAAAGAACATCCCACTCTGAGTGCTGGGTGGACATGGGATGGGGATTTAGGCCAGTCTTTCCACACCTTCCAGAACCCTCAAAGGATTTCCTAGAGAGAGCATAGACCTTGAGATAGCAGAGTTAAAGTCCTGAGCTATAGTTGCACTGTTTTCTCAATTCTGATACCAGCTTTTTGTGTCAAGCTTTTTGGATCTATGAGATTTAGAATTTTATTAATAATTTCACAGAGGACAAAAAAAAAAGATAAATGTGACTATTACTTCAAAATTGTATCTTTTCTTTCCAAGTGGTGAAATATAAATAGTGTGGGCAGAATTTTCTGTGTGGTTGCCCTTTGTACTACCATCTCCAAATAACAGCCTCCTTGTAACCCTTTGTCTAGGTTTAAGTAGGTTAAAATGGCCTTTGTTTACAGTCATGATAAGAACTTTAGCAGGACAGCTCCTTCATTCCATCAAGAGAAGGAAATAGAATCCTTACCCGAAGTCTGCATTCCCTCTGGTACATTGGTGCCAGGTTATTGGGTCCTCTGGCATTTAATATGAATTTCATTTGACATCAGTGTTTAGCCCTCCCTGAGTAAATCCTCTCCAAATTAAATCAGACAGATTCTCCTGCTCCCAAAGCAGGAAAGCGTTCTGCAGAAACAGCAGGCTGACGTTCTTCCCATTCCCTGAAGAGAAAAAAATCCATTCTTCTAAGAGGTTTCCCAGGCCAGGCACAGCTCCCCCTGGGTCAGCTGTGCTGAGAGGCAGAGACCTCAGGGGCTCTATCTAGTTAGAGGTGGTCCCATCCAAACTGGTGGGCTTAATCAAGGGTGCTCCTGCATCACCAGGGCTGCAGGTGTCCACTGGAATTTGAAGGACCCAACAAGATGTGTAGAGTTAGGAAACGTTGCTATTTTTTTTTTAAAAAAAGGAAACTGACTCTCCCTGAGCCATTCTAAACTCCCAGAGTCTGCAAGACAATTAATTCTGAAAACAAGGTTGTATGTGAATAATAGGACAGGGTTTCCAGAAACCTGATCCTGTGTCTAGCTCTCCACTTAACAAAGATTAAGAAGTCTTTTTTCCTCCACTTCACATCCAACACATGATAACACATGAGGATCTGTTTACTGCAAGGGAGTCTAAACACGCTGATCCTTAGAGGGAGGAGAAATCAGCCAGGCCAATATCTTCACAATGCATTTTCCACCAGCCAGGGAACCAGGCCTGTGCCAGCAGTCCATGCAGAGTGGGTGTTTAGAAGGAGACCTTGACTGCAAGGGTAAAAACCTATTTCTGCTCACTCATTGGTACTACAAAGATCTCATCGAATAACATAGAAAGTGTGCGCCTGTGGCGAGAGACCTGGGGTTATAGTCCCATCACCCCAACCCCAACCTGTCATCCCATTTCATGTTTGAGCCAGGCTGAGTCTGGCAGATGTTGTCCCAAATCCATTTTCAAGGTGATTAACAATCTGTAGCAGCCCAACGGATGGGCACAGCTGGACAGTTTCCTCCTGTCAGCACCATTTACAGAAAATACTGGCAGCAGTTATGATTTAAATATAAAAGCCTGAGTCCCACCACTGAATCAAAACAAAAGTCAGAGAGGGGACCAACTGAAATAGCACCCTTCCCTTGTTGACAGCAAAGCTTTCAGAACAGCTTTCACACTGTCAGCACTGCTGGTCCTTAGCAGGGACCCTCACCTTACAGGGCATTTATTATTGAAGGAAAGGCATGAAAGTCCAGCTGGAAGGAAACTTTTGCAGACATTTAATATAATCTCCTCTTTTCTCCAGAGAAGTTTGGCATTTGTCCCTGGTCACCCAGCTGGAGAGTGACAGATGGAAGTCTAAACTATCATATCAGGAATGCATGTAGGTGGTGATGCTTGGACCACCTGGCTTGTGCCAGGTGTGGGCTATACAAGAACACACAGCAAGTTGGAGAGGCGGAACTGTCCACTCACTGGGCGGGCCACCGGAGACAGTGAGACAGGAGAGGATGAAGACCTATGAGGAGGGCTTTTTAAGGTGGGCAGTGTGGGTCAAAAGAGACATTTAAGAACTTTGCTCTCAGTGAAATGCACCTACCACAAAGATCCTCACAAGCTCAAGTCACCTGACCATTGGGTCTTGAAAACAGTCACTCAATATCCCAATATTCTCACCAGGAAATTTAGTCTATCAGTCAACATTTCAGAGACTAAGAAGTCACTAGAAATTAAATGTTCTTGAAAGTAAATCTTAGTCATGACATGAACAACAGTCCTGGTTAAATAGTCTTCTATGCTCACTGCATTTTATGTAGAGACATAAGAAAGAACACCCTACACTGGAAGGAATCCAATGCAGATGTCTCTTTGCAATTGGCCTGACGTACTTTCTTTGATTAGCTAATGAGTAAAAGCCATGTGACTTATGACTTATTTCACACCCCCCCCTTGCTTCTTACCCCCCACAGTTGCCAGGGAACTCATGTGAGTTACATAACAGTTCATAAGCTTTCCTTAAAATAGAGTTCATCTCATTTTGCTTTTTGTACATGATGCTTATTTTTAATTTTTATCTATTATTCATCTTACTACCTCTATTTCTTTTATTATGCTTTGCCCTGAATCTTTTAGAAAACAGAAGCTCATTTACATTTTAAGGTTTTATCCTTCCCTAAAAATCTTTCATATGTATTAATTTATTTTTCCAAAAACCATTAAAATTCCTAAGTGTCTTTTAAATCTTCCAAGGGCTAGGTACCATTCCCTCTTCTCAAAGTGAAATTGGGTCATAATGGGGCAGAAGCTTACAATCAACACGCCACATTTAAACTGTGATTTCTGTCACCCAGGTTACCACAGGTTCATATAACCTGTATGTATCAGTTGCCAGTCAAAATGCAGTTTAACAACAGGGTTTTAAGAATGTTCTGTAGTTTTCTTTGTATAGGTCTTTTACTTCTTTTGTTAGGTTTATTCCCAAGTATTTAATTTTCTTTGGTGCGATGGTAAATGGAGTGTTTTTTTAAATGTCTTCTTCTTCTGATTGATTCTTTGCATATATAAATGCTATTGATTTTTGTGTGTTGATTTTGTTTCGAGCTATCTTATTGAATTGATTTATTATTTCAATCAGCTTTTCTGTTGATTTTTTTTGGGATCTCTACATAGAGTATCATATCACCCACATATAACGATAGCTTTAGTGCTTCTTTCCCTATTTGGATTCCTTTTATGTCTTTCTCTTGTCTTACTGCCTTAGCTAGAACTTCCAGAACTATGTTGAAAAGGAGTGGGCATCCTTGCCTGGTTCCAGACCTTAATTGAAATTTTTTCAATTTTTCCCTGTGGAGGATGATATTTGCTGTGGGTTTGTTTTATATAGTTTTTATTATGTTGAGGTATGTTCCTTTTATATCAACTTTTGCCAGGGTTTTCATCATGAAAGGATGCTGAATTTTATCAAATGCTTTTTCCACATCTATTTTCTGCATATGATCATATGGTTTTTGTTTTTCTCTTTGTTGATGTGATGGATTATGTTGATTGATTTTCGGATGTTGAACCATCCTTGTGCCCTTGGGATGAATTCCTCTTGGTCATGATGGATAATCCTTTTTATGCAATGCTGGATTCAGTTTGCCAAGATTTTGTTTAGAATTTTTGCATCTGAGTTCATTAAGGAGATTGGTCTATGGTTCTCTTTCTTTGTGCTATCTTTGTTTGGTTTTAGAATTAGTGTAATGTTTGCTTCATAGAACAAACATTTGGTGGCTTTTCTTCTTTCTCAATTTTTTGAAAGTTTCAACAGTACTGGTGTTCCTCTTTTAATGTTTGGTAGAATTCATTTGTGAAAACATCTGGACCTGGGCTCTTGCTTTTAGGGAGAGTTCTGATGACTGCCTCAATTTCACTGCTTGTGATTGACCTGTTTAAATTCTCTGTTTCTTCTTTGTTCAATTTTGGATGGCTGTATTATTCTAGGAATTTGTCCATCTCTTCCAGGTTGTTGTATTTGTTTGCATATAGATGTTCATAGTAGTCTCTAATTATCTTTTGGATTTCTGCTGTGTCTGTTGTAATATCTCCTTTTTCATTTATGATCCTGTTTATTTGCATTTTCTCTCTTCTTTCCTTTTTAAGCCTTGCAAAGGGTTTATCAGTTTTATTTATTTTGTCAAAGAACCAGCTTTTGGTTTTGTTTATCTTCTTGATGGTTTTTTTGGTTTCCATTTCATTTATCTCTGCTTTTATTTTTGTTATTTCTTTTCTTCTGCTGGGTTTTGGGGGTTTTTGCTCTTTTTCTATGTCCTCAAGTTGGTAGATTAGAGTATTTCTTTGGGATGTTTCAATTCTTCTATTTGGGCCTGTATTGCTATGAACTTTCCTCTTGATAGTGTTTTTGCTGCATCACACACATTTTGGAATGCTGTGTCACCTTTGTCATTTGTTTCCATGTACGTTTTAATTTCTTCTTTGATTTACTCTTTTACACAGTCATCTTCTAAAAGCCTGTTGTTCAGTCTCCATGTAGTGTTTACTCTCCTTATTTTCTTTTGATTGTTGAAGTCTAGTTTGATGCCTTTATGATAAGAGAAAAAGGTTGGTATCACTTTAATCTTTGTGTATTTGTTCAGGTTTGTCTTGTGGCCTATAATATATGGTCAATTTTAGAAAATGAACCATGTGCATTTGAAAAGAAAGTGTGTTCTTTTCCTTGGGGGTGTTAGTGTCCTGTATATATCTATTAGGTCTATTTGGTCTAGATCTTCCTTTAAAGACATTCCCTGTTCATGGATTGGAAGACCAACATTGTCAAAATGGCCATACTACCAAAGGCAATCTAAAGTTTCAATGCAATTCCAATAAAGATCCCAGTGACATATTTAAAAGAGATAGAGCAAAAATTACTGAAATTCATATGGAACAACAAAAGACCCCGAATAGCCAAAACCCTCTTGACAAACAAAAGAAAGAATGGAGGTATTACTATTCCAGACGTCAAGCTATACTACAATGCCATAGTAATTAAAAATACCATGGTACTGGTACAAAAACAGACCAATGGATCAGAATTGAATACCCAGAAATAAAACCACACATATATGGTCAACAAATCTTTGACAAAGGGTCAAAAAACCTACACTGGAACAAGGACAGCTTCTTCAGTAAATGGTGCTGGGAAAACTGGATCAAGACATGCAAAATAATGGACCAGGACAACACCCTCACACCCTGTACAAAAATTAACCCAAAATGGATAAAAGACTTGGATGTGAGACCTGAAACCATAAAATACATAGAAGAAAACCTGGGCAAAACCCTTACACAAGTAAGAACAGCCCATATAAATAAAACAGACAACAACAAGTGTTGGCACAGATGTGGAGAAAAAGGAACTCTCTTACACTGCTGGTGGGAGTACAAACTGGTCCAGCCACTATGGAAGACTGTTTGGATGATCCTCAAACAATTGAAAGTGGACTTACCTTTTGACTCAACAATACCTCTACTGGGAATCTACCCAGAAGACATGACAACACTAATTCAAAAGGACACTTGTACACACATGTTTATTGCAGCTCTATTTATAATTGCCAAGTTATGGAAATAAGCCAAATGCCCCAAAACCTACAAATGACTGAAAAAAATGTAATATATTTACACAATGGAATACTATGTCAATCAAGGAGGACAAACATATGTCATTTGCAGCAACATGGATGGAAATAGAAGGACTCATTTAGCAGAAATAAGCCATAAGGGAAAAGAGAAATACAGGATGATCTCACTTATATGATGGATATAAGGAAAAACAAACAAACAAACAAATAATAAAAATTAAAAACAACTAATGGGTTTGAACCATGAAGCAAGAGAGGAAGAGGGGGAATAAGGCAGGGGAAGTGGAGAACACAAAAGAGCAGGATGGTTAATAGGTGTTAGGGTAATGGGAGAGCCCCAGGGCACACAATAATGTAATATATATATGGAAATTTTTTTAAATTAAATTTAAAAAAAGCAGCCACTAGAGAGATAGTTGACATTCTCTATGGACATCTTTTCTATCCTATTCCCCATTATACATTCCCAGAAATAATAATCAATACACTGGATTTGATGTTTATCATTCCTGTGGTATTTGAAACTTTTAAATTTACATATTTTTGAAACTTTTACATATATTTTTACATATATTTAAAGTTACATATTTTTGAAACTTTTAAAATTACATATTGCATATTTACATATGAGTAAATAATATATTATTTTGTGTGGTTTATAATTTTGCAATTATGGTATTGTAATATGTTTGCCTATCTGTAACTTGTTTTCTTCCCACAAAAAATTAATTAATTGATTAAGTTTTAAAAATAACAACAGGGTTTATTTCAAGGGAATATTAACAGGGAAAACAAAAAGTCAAACAAAAAGTCCTCAAACCACAAGGCCAATTATCTTACCCCAGTCATCATTTTCAGAGCCAAAGTCCCCCAAAACGCATGTCCATGATGGTACCCCTTTGCCCCTCCAAACTTGAGACAGGCACTCTGCAAATTCTAGTCTTTCTCCAGCGTCTTCTCTTTGTTTCTTCTCTTTCCACGTTCCAAGCTGCTCTGCTTCTCCAATACGCTTTTCAAACTTCTTCCACAATTACTGATGCACAAATCAGCTTTCCAAATCCATGGCTATCTCCAGGTACCAACTCACTATGCCACCTTGCTGTGATGCCACACTCTCCACACTGGCCACTCTTCTGTCAGCCACCATGACGCCTTGCCAACACCAGCTCACTCTTCCAGGAGGCTTCTGCCCACCCTGGTCACTTCAGTACAGGCCCGCCATTCTCATGTCTCTCCGTTTCCCGAAAGTCTCTAGTCTCTGGTCCTTTCCTTTTTATCTTTATTTTTTCCTCTCTAAAAGCCAAAGGCTCCAATTTCCCTCTACATAAGCTCTAGGTAATACATTTTCTCTTTCCCTCCTGGGGAACAAAGTAAAAGTACCTTTATCCTGTTTATGCCAGTGCCCTTATCCTGTTTAGACCGTTTTTTCCCTCTGCATTTTTCAGATACAGTTAATGGCATCAATACCTAAATTTTAATGCTGCCCATATTGGGGGTCTTGGCTTCAGTAGGATTCATTCTCTCAAGATAGCTGATGCACTAGTAAGACTGATAGAGACTCTGAGCTGGCTGTCTGGGAATCAAGTACCTACTTCTTCCACAATGGAGCATAGCCCTTGCTCCAGTGTACATCCACATGAGACAGGTATCCAAAGGAAGCTCAGTTCTTTTGCAAAATCACACCTGGACAAGTGTTATTGTTCTTAGTTCCAGCCAGTTTAGTTCATCATGTCCTCCCTCTATCTCTGGGGATATACTGTAGGTGCAAGGAGGAGGGGAGTTCTGCTGCTCTTCAACATCTTTCACCAATGGCTGACTGACAGTCCTTATTTTCAACAGAGGATCCATAAATATTTGCTAACTGAATATGTTAATTTGGACAAATCATTCTATTTTTGAGTCTTGATTTTTTAAGGAAGAACTGAAACATTCTTCAAACCCAATCAAATTCTCCCATCTTCTGAAAAGATTCAAGGCTAATTGAGGGTTTCAATGAAATGGGAGGAGTAATTTCCAGCTTCTTCCCAGCCTGGTAAGAGGATTAATTGAAAATCAGGGCATGAAAAAGCCTTGCAGTGTGTACAACACTAGAAAGTGCTGCTGGCCATGACCTTTTGTTGCTGGTGGTCAATAAATAACCAGTGATTCCTAGGAAGGGCCCTCCCCCACTGCTCATTTGCAGCTGAACTGAGCAGGAGCATCTGCTGTTTTACGAATGTGCCAATATTTATTCTAGTGGAAGCAGAGTTGTGCTGAGCCAGAAAGATTATGGAAGGAGGATCCCTGGACGGCCTCTCCTTGCCCTCTGCCACTTCTTCCAGTCCACATCCCACACTGAGGAGAAATGAGCACATCAAGACAAGAGGGCAGTAGGGGAAAGGTGAGATGTCCAGGTTGATGTCCTCTTGGGCCATAAACTGGTCTGAAGCAGCTCTTCAGGGACCCATTTTCAGATGCCACACCCTGTGGCATCTGGTAACCCCCTCAGTGGGGGCCAGAAAACCTCTACCCCTACCCTCTGCTGTGTCCCTTTCAATAAGAAATCAGCTACTCCAGTTCTCTACCAGGCATGGAAACAATTTGAGAGAACTTACATTGCCTCCATGCCAACATTTTGGGTCAGTACCCACCCAATAGAGACATCCAAAATTTGGAAACAGGTACATTGCATGTGTGTCCAGGATCTGCCTTGTGCACTATTTGCGTTTTAAAGAATAAATGTGAGCAAGAAAATAGAAATCATGCTTTATTTTTTTTTCAATGCTTCATTTTAAAATCTGAGGCTGTATGCCACCAAATAGTTGTCTCATTAAAGGGGAACAAAGCTTGTGTTTGTGGGTGTGTTTTGTTGCAGCCTATAAGAGGGTAGGCTGAACTAGAAGACCAGTGTACCAGAGCATTGTGGAACTTTCCAGAGACACCCACTAGAGTGAATCCTTGGTTCATTGAATGGGAAGTAGTTCTTCCCTTTATGAACTGAATGTAGGTCTAAACCAGAGAGTGGGGGCAGAGGGAAAGACAAAGAAAAGGACTTAGTATAACATTCACCCCCCCACCCCACCTGGACCTCCCCACCCCCCACCCCCGCCCCCTGCTTGTAGTCAATAGTGACCAGGAAAACAGGCAGGGAGTGAGGCCTCCTTCAGAGACAGAGG